>CEMH01202233.1:49018-78432 GCA_001179725.1 Macrocystidia cucumis | reverse complement strand
AATACAGATCAAGGGAAAAGTGTGACAGTCATGGTCACAGATCGTTGCGAAGCTTGCGCCATGACCGACCTCGATTTCTCACCAGCCGCCTTCAACACAATTGCTGATCCTAGCGTCGGAAGGATTTCTGGCATGACATGGCACTGGGCCGACTAATTTTCTCTTTCGACCCCTTTCTTGCTTCTCATTCACTCCTTTTCACTGATATGGTTTATCCCCTCTTTTTTATGATTAATTTTTCAATTGGGTTGTCCTCCGCACTCGAGGTGTCCTCCGCGTAGACATGCCAGCATGTCCTGGTATGCGAAAAGGCATAGGGGAGATCGTTCATTCGTCATGTTCATTCTTTTCACCCATTTCTCACGAGCTTGCTCGCCCATGCATATAGTCACTTACTGCTGTGCTTTCGTATGTGCTTTGCATTTAAACTGAATTTTCTTTCGAAACGGGTTGCACTATTTAAATTTTAGATACTTAGCCATAGAATTCTGCGTGGAAAATCAATGACAAAGGATACCCCTCCACATGCTCTCTCTGACGTCTCCATAACATGTTTTCCCACCGATCATCAGCGTTGTGAGGTGACAACCGTTCTGTTTCGAGGCACCGAGCCTCTCCATCGTGCATCGACATCACCTCCCACGTTCAATTCTTGACACCGAGCGCAGGTGTGACCAGTAAAGGGCTTCCACGGATCCCGAAACAGCCATGTCAACAGCCTCTGCCAAGTCCTCACCCTTTCCTCCCGTTTCAAACAGAATAAACGCAGCCACATCCAGCGTCAGCCGGCGTAACGAAGATCCGCTCGGGAGTTTGGTGAACGGTCCAGGCAGCTTTCCGCGGGTCGCGTGGCTCATGAAGAAGAACGGAATGAACCTCGACCGGAGGGCCGGGAGGATCTAGATAACGCAAGGAGCCACACATCGCGATCAGTTTCAGTGGTGGATGCTCGAGGAAGGAGGGGAAAAGGAGTGCAGGAAGAGACGAGGAGAAAGGAAAGGAAGCGCACTCGTTCATTGATAACTCTCGACTTTCTTTGTAGAAATCGTAGAAGAAAGTGTAGAATCGTCTTCTCAAGACAGGAGAGCGAACATTTGGGCGGTTCGTTCAGTTACGATACGAAATCAGGACGATATAAAAACTAAGAATAAATCCCGGGACGCACCGCTGTCAAAGACACGTTTTTCGCCCCGACTTCCCAAAGGCATTTTGGCAACGCGAGTAACCATTCTTCAAACCCTTGATGGTCGACAGGAATTTTGAACGTCCCGCAGTACAAAGGGTCCGTTTCCAACTGCTTTACTGATCAACAACGCAAGCGCCTACAGACGTCAGATGGGTCATCCACACACCAGCGCGATTCTCGACATGAATTCAATGGTTGCTTGTTTGACTGCGGACGTTGATGAAGTCTTGATGGCATGATCGGTTACGGCCTGAAATACGCTTGACGATATCTCATCCTGCATTGATGGCTCCACATTTAACAGTGCCCAGACAGTGGGCAAAAGTCGTAGGTACAACGCATGTGAGATTGGCCGTCCAAGTTGCGAATCACCAACAGGTTCGCCCTGAAGGAGGCGAATGACGTGATCGCTGATATTAACAACCCGAGGACGAAGTGTGTCTCGCATGGACGTTGCTTGTTTCATCACTTCTCCGACATCACTAACACCAGACCGATGCTGTTGAAGCGCGAAGAAGAAAAGAGATGTTAATTCGCAATAGACGATGTTGGTGTCGTCAAACAACGGTTCAAGCTGGGGAGGGTTCGTCAGAAGGAACGAAGGTCGGACATCATTGGAAATCGTACTTGCGGGGTACGACCTTGATGCGCCTGGAAAGGAAAGTAGGTTGACATGTGGCTTAGGATCGAGGCGATGTCCGCCAAGGTGTGGGAATTGGACATAAGGCGCTGAAGTCATTCAGAAGATGACGGCAACAAAAGTGATTACCATCATACCGAATTATCCTGCAGAATACCATTGTAAAGGGTCTTGAAGATGCGACTAACAACGGCGATGGTCGATATACTTGTAAGGTCACTACCAGTACCTTGAACGTAGGACGATTCAAAAAAGGCTGCGATCAGCGTGTTCTTCAAATTTCGAGCTAAAGGCTGAATAGCGAAGTCAGCGCTGACGACCAGACCAGAGCCGTGTTGCGGGACGCACCTCGATTGTTGAAAATTGACTCAGAGAATCAGAAGACGCAGCAGCCAAGGAGGTCTCCGATAACTGTTGCATGGTCCAATTACGTGAACCAGGGTTGAGCAGCAGACGGCAATGAGGGACGAAGTCCTCTGATTCACCACCCATTTCTTGCCATTCGCGATAACGAAATCTCCTCTGCGAGCCGTCTCCATTTGGGCGGAAAAGAGTGGCAAATGATGTGTACGCTTCTGGCGAAACGAATGAGGACTCGAGGAAGTGCGTCTCGAAGGGGTTGTGAGGGGAAATATCATCAAACTTGCTAACCACCCCTAATGTCGCTTTCTCGAGGAATATCGATAAGGAGCGCAAGACCGCGTGTCTGGACTACAAGACACAATTTTGAGTCATGGCTAGGATTTGTTCAAAAGTGACTCACCGTTGGTGTTAAAATCACACTTGCTGTCGAAGTTGCACGTATGGGTTCTTTGAAACGAAGATTAGCAGCTGTTGTCCTATCCCAAAAGGCAGGTACCATTATCATTGGACATTGTTCCAGCATCCAATATACCGAGGTAACCGTCAAGAATCTGACGTCCACAGCCAGAATTCCCCGCCCACCCACTGACGACTGCTTGAGGGAACAGCTCAAGAAACAAATCCAGGAATCGGACAGCATCGACACGGATTTCAGGGAAAATGTGGGTTTGAGCTGACATGGTAAACAACAAAAGAAGGGGGGAATGAGGAAGTAGCGCATCCTAGTGGACACTTCAGAGATAAGGAGGGCATAATGGTCGTATCCATACCTGCGGGATACGGGGTAGAAGCCAAGAGAAAAACGCCAGCAAGACTTTTCTAACGCTTTGATCCTGTGCCAAGCTCAATAAAAGAGAAGGAGGGAAGATACCAAGGGACAAACTTCATCCGCAATCAACCGCACACAAGACGCGATGAGCGGGGTGAGCGAAGCATCTAGCATTTCATCGTTGGCTTCTAGTAGTTCTCGAAGTCCCGTTATCGCGTCTGTCGCAAAGGTAAGGAAAGCGGTCGAAGGGTAAGATGCAACTCGCTCACCTTTGCGAGTCCCAACGCTGTAGTGTTTGAGTTGCAAGATGAGATCGTCAAAAGTAAGCTTCCGTCTGGTGGTCGGGGTTTGCTCATCCTTATCCTCACGGATGGTCTGGGAAGGCAGTACAATCGCTACAAAGACGCCCAATTAGGGACGCAAACGCCGGCAAATAGAAAGGCTTCATTACGCACAGCGAGCTTTGTAGGAGGTGTCGATTGCATTTGTAGCGGCGCGCTTTCCTTTCCCGAGTTTGAGCTTGACTTTCTGCAGGAATTTCGGTGAGATATTGAGACAAAAATAAGAGCTGATGTAGTACATTGAAGTCAGCGGCTTTCTCCTTCCGCTTCTTTGCGCTCTTTGGCATTGTCGGATGGTTTCCTCGAGGTTCAAGTTGGCTTCAGGACAAGCGCGAATTTCAGTCGACCAGAAGATTTCGTCCACGTGACCTGCTTGCGATTGACGGTGACTATATTATATGCCGTACTTCGTTTCAAATTACCCTTTTGGGTCGGAAAAGCCAGTGCTCAAATTTGGCCAACAACATATATGTTCCTTCTCACTGGCATCGCGAACACTCTGCTTCCGCACTGACTGCTTGGCAACTCTCTGACGAAACTCTGGCTACTTATCGGACAATTGTACTTTGTACTCGTGACGAATTCTATGAAATGGGGAGGAAGAAGGACAGCAGCGAGACTTGCGAGACGTGCTTCCCGATATTCTTCCGAAGAAGGCAGACTGGACCCAATGAGCACCATGTCCGCCTGTCGGGACTGCATAAAGGCTCGCTCGTCACCGTAATGAGGGAGCGACATAATTCCAACCATGCAACATTTCTCTTGGTCGAGTATTACAACCTTGGTTCTTGCCGCTATATCAGTGGTGACCGCTACCGGGATCGACTGGAACCTGAGTCGAAACGTAGCTAAGCCGCCTCCCAAGGGCTTTGTCACAACAAAGGGCCAAAATTTTGAAGTAGACGGAAAGCCTTTTGTCAGTTTTTTCCTGCTACCCGACTTCAACTGGACAGATGATGTCGACACCAGCTGACAATGTTCCCCCCTAGGCGTTTGTTGGAGCTAATTCCTATGTGCGTCTCGAGATGATACTAGCTTGCTTTGGTACAATGATGGGTACAGTGGCTCCCGTTGTTGACTGATGCTCGAGACGTGGAATCAACGTTCAGAGAGATGCAAGGTGCAGGTGTCAAGGTGTTGCGAACTTGGGTGCGAAAACCTTTCCTTCCGTATATTTGCTGAAATTGACACCCGCCTTGACAGGGATTCAACGCTGTCAATGGATCTGAGCTGGCCGGTGCTTTGAAATCAGACCTTACCTACTATCAAGTCAGTGTACTTTCTACCGCGATTTTGAACATTGCTCAACGGACCAGGTTTGGAACTCGAGCGAATGGGTGTTAAACGATGGGCCGCAAGGCCTTCAACGCCTCGACCACGTCATTTCGACGGCAGGAAAGTATGGCATCAAAGTCATTCTCACTTTCACGAATAACTGGCAAGGAGCCTCACCTGTTGATAAACGAATAAACTGACCTAACTGACAACATTTGTAGGGTTGGATATGGAGTGCGTTATTCTCCATATGTCCGAAACCAGCCTGAACTCCTTGCAGGGTGCTGAACTCTACCTCAACTGGATCGCCGGAGCAGGAAGCAGCCATGATGTGTTCTACTCCGATCGGCGCATCGTTTCCTCGTATCGTGAGTAGGTTTTGACTTGCAACGCGCATTGACTTCACACTCGTGTTCGTAGAGCGCTACGTCAGGACAATCGTCAACCGATACAAGGCTTCTCCGAATATTTTTGCATGGGAGCTCATGAACGAGGCCAGGTGTTCGGGGGACCTTCCCGCTGGGCCAAACTGTGTCCCGGGCTCCGGGCTGCTTCATAGTTGGTATCAAGAACAAGCCGCATTTGTCAAAGAATTGTAAGCGTTTACCCTTTGAACCCCGCTTATCGCCTGTTTGCGAAAACGAGATTTCAGGGATCCTCATCACCTGGTCACCACTGGCGGTGAAGGCCATTTCTCGTGGAAAGATCCAGTCAAGTATTGGTACCACGGAGACCTGGTCTCAGATTATAACTACAACGGGCAAGGTACTGTTGGTATGGCTAGACCCAAAAAGTTTCTGTTCTGATGTCAAGCGTGCACAGCCGGCGAAGACTTTGACCGACATCTCACTTTGAAAGACATCGACTTCGGAACTTATGTCAGTTTTTTGTTTTATACTCACTTGTCAACCTTTTTATATTCTTGATAGCATATCTATCCACAATATTGGTACGCTTGATTGTTGATTTCGTGGGCTTTCGTTGATTCTCTCCTGAAGGTACAGCAACCTGGTGAGTGACGTCTATAACAAGCATACCTATTCACTTTCCCATGTTACCACAGGACACCCCGGGCGCGAACTACACCACCAAGTCATGGGGGCTAGGTTGGATCAGTCAACATGCGCAATGTGAGCGAAATGCTTCAGCTCTGATGCGACCCATTTAGTGATCGTTTTCGCTGCAGCTGCAAAAGATCACAATAAGCCTCTGGTTCTTGAGGAGTTTGGTGTATTCGGACTGCGTAAGCCCGAAGGTCCACTTTACATCTGCCCTACATAGTTCATCCGTCGATCTTTCCCAGAAAACAAGACTGACATCTATCCGGAATGGGTCCAACTAGCCCTTGACACAGGCCATGCGTGAGCTATGTTTCGAGCGCGACTGTCCCCCCTCTCACATGTTGTTTGCAGGGGGTGAGAATTCTTCGTGTGTGATATGCGCCTGCTAATCCTCTGAAGTATCATGCCCTGGCAGTTCGGGATGACAGGTCTCAAAGAGAAAGGCGGAAATCGAGTGTTCAAGTACGCCGACGCGCTTATTGACGGGGTAAGTTGATTCTTTCCCACCAAAATCCATTCTTTGACGGCGCTCCACATTAGGCCTCCCCGGAAGATGGTAAGTGATCTTATCGATGGCCGACATCGTCTGTAACGTCTCCTCAGGGCACGCCATATATAAGAACATGACGGCCGTCTGGAATGTATTTAAGTGAGTGTTGAGTCTAAGACCGCTCACGACCGTCTCACTGCCTTCCAGGAATGCAGCAGAGGTGCAGGCCAAAAGGTCTCGATGAGCTGGAGAGTCGCAAGTATCGTGGTTGTGGTTGAACAAAGTAATATGGAGCCTCAATGCCCTGATTATTTGATTCGTATCTAGATGGCCACTAAACGAAATGACGACGCTGAGCTTTATCAGTCGGACCCGGTCGTAGTTGAAGGAAATTGTGAGTTGTGATATGCTCACCTCTAAAGCCGCTCAGAGTTCCAGACTGTCCTGAGCCACCCCCACTGACGTGATTGTAATGCCCTGCGGAAGTGCCCAGGACGAGGCCCCGTTCACGCATCCTTCTTTTCTCTCGAGGACGCTGGTTACGTCGCATTGTGTATCTTGCCATGCCTTCACCCTTTGCGCGTTGCAAGATCGCCGTCAATGCAAGGATTCAAAGAAGGATCGACTGTCACCCACACTATTTGTGCCTTTTGGACTCCGTGAACTACCGTGTACCGATAGGTTGAGCCTGCGTTCAAAACTAAGGACACGTTTTCACTTGGGTGGAGAAGAATCATGGCCCCGCCATTCGGAAAATCATCATCGCCGTGGATAAGTTGTAGAGTGACCACATCCGAGGTATCGTTTGTAAATTCGAACAACACTTCAAAAGGCACAGTGCTCGTTGGCATGACGGGGCTACGGGCGGAGGCGACTAACTTGTTTTCGTCGGTTCACTGGAAATCCTTCGAACAATTTCTATATCAATCCGTGGAGACTGGTACCCATCCCTGTTCTGACTCTATTGTCTTGCCTCGATTAGGCAGCTTTACCCCTCTTAATTGTCTTCAAAGTTGCGTGGAAGCACAAATTTGGTACATTTCCGCTCAAACACATCATAGAAGCAAGGGACAGTCAGATCATCGGGAAAACGCGCCAATAAATTTATTAGTGGTTCAATAACGCAGCCCCGGTACGAGTAACTCCCGACGTGCAAGGCTATGATTTCCGTGTAGTGCGGGTGCAACTGAGATAGCCCGGGATAGTCCATATGAAATTGCATGATATTGAGAATAACAAGACGTGATCAAACATTACGAGATAACTAAAGGAGCACGTTGTGGCAGTTACCAGAAGAAAGGTTTCTTCATAAAGTCAACTTTGAGGTCCAAACAGACCATGTCCTCTTCGTCGACTGTATACCCCCGCACTTGAACCGTGAATCTGGCTTTTGAGGAAGCGGAAGCAGATGGTTCAGCGCTATCACGTCTCCCCAATTGTGTGAGCATACCTTTGGGTATTTCTTTGGGCAGGTCGACTGTGTGCTCGACGACATAAACTCCTTTTTCAACGGGGCATTTCACAGAAGCGTCGGCGTTACGGCTAGTACCAATCAGTTGAACCCTTGCATTGCAACCGAATTTGGCTTACGCCTCCTCGCAAACGTCAAAACGTTTCTGCAACAATTTGACGAGGCCGAGTTTAACAGTCACATCGGCAAATGCACCCTCCTAAAGTAAAATAACTTAGCCATATACACATGATTGACTGGATAACATTGAAATACTTACTTGAACAACTTCCTGCACCTTGCCGTGAACCTTGACGGTCAAAGGTTTCCCAGGTTGAGGTGGGTCTGGCGACACTTGGATTTCCTCTATCTGAACTGGGTACTCGGGAAGACCTGATTGGGACTGTTAAAAACTGTGAACCGGCAAGGTGAGTGACATGCCGCAATCTGTGTAGCCCCAACTATCTGTTGTGTGAACGGGTGGGGTGTCGAGCCCTAAAGATACTTGATCTACAGCTGGCGAGCAGCTAGCAATGTTTGCCGCTGCCAGAGCGAAGAGAGCAAGGGCGAGGAATCGAGGCATTGCGAAAAGGGAGGTGGAAGTAGAAGGTCCGAGGAAGAGTTCTGTAACGTCCAAATCCTCAGCAGTCACAGTTACGTAGGTGACACGTGACTCATTGCTGTGCTCCCGCTCCCTGCACCCCCGCAGCCAGTTGCCAGAGCCCATTGTTGTTCAAACCACGACCTTTCAACCACACCTCACACCTTTTCTACACTCATCATGAAGCCAAGAGAATACTGCTGCTGCGCGATTCCAATACTAAACTTTGGCATTTACTTCACTTTGCTCGAGCATTTTGGTCTTGGGATTTTAGTGGCATTGCTGTCCTTGGCCACTCCATCAAGTACGCTGCCTCTTCTCTATTTACACTAACTCATCTTACCCTTATATTGTTCCACAGTTGTAGGAGCTGCGACGCCTTCCATAGCGCCAGTCTTATTGGCCATTATCTGTTTCATCGCGTCTGGGGTCCAAGTTTTAGGTTTCTTGGGCGTTTTGCGGGTGCGCACAAGTTCGTGCATGTCTGTACTACATATTTGAACTCTTTACTTCACAGGAGAAGCCTATCCTCTTTCGGCGATATGTCACCTTGCATACCTTGTTGACATCCGCCGCCTTCTCAATTGCCGCTACTTGGATTGCGATCTCGGCATCTCGCCATTCCGCTGCAAAGACCAAATGCATCAACGATTTCTTCCCTCCAAGTGGGGCTGCGACCGTAGCTGCTCAAGGTGACACCCTTTGCAACATATTCCCTTGGGTTGATGTCGGGATTATGGCTGGTCTTTGGGTGCTTTTGGCTGTGTTGCATGTGAGTCAGTATTTATCAAGTCCCACCCCTTCTCACCCAGCTTCCAGATATACACATATGTGATCATTTCCTCCTATGGTGCTGCCCAACGACGTGATCATGCCAGCTACGACCGATTAGGCGATCCTAAACTCCCGATTACAAAAGATAGTATACCCATGGATAACCGCCACGACGAATGGGATTCGCGCCCTTCAAACGATTATGGTTATGTTCCGCAGGGCGACTCTCGCTACAACCACGTCCCGCGCGACAGTGTCACCAGCGTCTCCGAAGTCTTGGGTCAACCCCAGATCGAACCTCGGGATGGGTTGCGAGCCACAAATTATGAATACTCGTCTCATAATTACCCCCCTCAGGACTACTCGTCGCAATCGCATCACGACTCGAGAATAGAAGATGACACCGCACGTCCTTACGGCAGCAACGCATATGGTCGTTGAGAGTCGTTCTTGGGACTTTCGAGGGCTTTCTTCCCCTGTAGTATATCATTTCTCACCTTTTCCGTGGACAACGCGCAGCATATAACACATGACAATCGGACTTCTATCTCAAGCTTCGGTTTATATTAAGCTGCACATTGACCTCACTTGGCTGCTTGGACTGATTCTTCCTACAATTCTATCTCTTTCTCCTCCTCCCATGAAACAAATGCTCTTCAACATCTACTTTGTTGTGATTGCAGCGCTGCTCGCTGCTGCAAAGCCGGGGGTTCTCTCAGAAATACAAGCCTTGGAGATGTCCAACTCCCCCCTTCTTAAATACCCGACTCAGTTTTCTCAAGATATTGTACCGAAAAGAATTCATTCTCACAACGATTGTCAGCCTTCTCAAATTGGTGTGATATATGCACAATCGTGTTAACCAGTTTCCAGACTGGCGTGATGTTCCACTCTTGACAGCGCTCAGCCTGGGTGTAGCAAGCGTCGAAGCGGATGTGTGGCTGGTGAATGGGAAACTTCTGGTAAATGTTCATCGATGCATCATGTAGTCAGTCAAAGGGAACTGATCATCCTTGTAAAGGTCGGCCATGAGTTGGCAGCCTTGTCGCCCGCTCGAACGTTTGATTCTCTCTATGTTCAACCTCTTGTCGAGATCTTGTCTGCGCAAAATCCCCACAATCAATTTACAACCAATCAGACCAACATCAAGTGAGAATGCTGAATGAACCTGTTGACAACGTTCGATCTAAAACATATTTTCCCAGCGGAGTCTTTGACATGGCCGGCGGGGTGCCACTGCAACTCTTGGTGGACATGAAAACGGATGGGGTGGCGTTTGTAGCATTTTCCTGAAGCTTTGACGAAGGTGCTAAGATCGAACGGCAGAACCCTGCCTTTTGTAGTGCAAGCGCTGCAGCCTTTGCGTCAGCGACAGTATCTGACCACGTTCGCAAATGGGTCCCTTATCTCTTCGGCTGTCACAGTGGTTGGTACTGGTGACACCCCTTTGCAAGGGGTCATGGCACTCTCCCCTCGGGACGTATTTTTTGATGCACCACTAATCGACCTCGACGAGTCGATCCCGTGGAGTGCTCAGTTGTCTCCATTGGCCAGCACAGATTTCGCGGTAGCAGTAGGTTGGGATGGGGTGGCGGGAATATCAGATACCCAACTCCTCACTATCAACACGCTGATACAGAAGGCACACGGCCTTGGCCTTAAGGCTCGATTTTGGGATACTCCGGGCTGGCCTATCTCAGCTCGTGAAAACGTGTGGAGACAGCTCATAAGCAGTGGGGCGGATTGGCTAAATGCAGATGATCTCGTTGCAGCAAGCCAAATATGATATTATGCAACCTGTATGGTTAAATACCAGGGGAGTTATAAAGATCAAGGTGCCTTGAATTTACGACCGAAGACGCTCTTCATACTCAACAATGGACCGGTCGACACGTTTGGCTGGTGTCCCATGTCTTTTTGCGCCAACCTCAGCGCGGGACGAGTATCACCAGGCAAAATCTGTCCAGCCCGTGATCGGGGAGTATGGGACGCTGTTTTTGTTTCATTGTTGATAGCGCGGAAGGCGAACGGAGTTGCCAGCAAGTGGTCCTATGGGGGTGTCAGTAACAAGGCGTGTGTCAAAGGGAACACATACAACATAACTCTCCGCTTGTTCCGCTAACTGAGCAGGCGCTGACGCGTCTCTGAATTTGAGTATCTTTTGCAGGTTCCAACGCGTTTTAGGCCGAAGTACACCACCAGCTTGGCCTAGTGGGAGGGCCTGTTCTTTCTCGATCATATCTTGTGTTCCGTTCGCTTCGCGGTTGATTATTGAGACTGGCTTGTGACTCTGGAGCTTATGCTTCAGGACTTCCCAGCCGACTGCTCTAGATGTCATTTCCCAACGGAGATCTCTGGGGTTGTCGACGAGTTCCAAGATAGCTTGAGGAGCGTTGTCTCCCAAACGGTTCCCGTACTTATGTATCCGTGTATAGCCTCCAGGGCGGTTCGCGTACCTCTGCGCGAAGGTTCCAAATAGTTTAGGAATGACGGAGGGCTTCAAAAGGAAGGCGGATGCCCGAGTATGCGCCGCTCGATCGCCCTTTTTCCCCAAGGAAATGATCTGGAAAGGCGTGGTCAGTCGACTCGCTCTCTAAGGAGCTCTGAATAACCGGACTTTCTCCGCAAGCCTTGCTGTGTCTCGAGCTTTTGGCAAAGTCGTTCTAATCTGTTCATGCTCGAAAAGTGAAGTCACGAGATTCCTGGTGCACAAGGTAAGTGAAGACAAAATTTGGAAGAAAACATCACGCATACCGTAGCATGAGCATACGATGAGAAGAGGTCCTCGAGAACTTGCGAAAGGCGACCCCATGCTTCATTTTCTGGTGTTGACTTTGGAGAAGAACAAGAGGGAGCAGTCAAGGTTATAAATTACGTAATAAATACTTGGCAACTTATCCCGTTCCGGCCGGCTGTAACCGGAGCCAACCTTTTTTCCTTGCTTAGGTGAATTCATCTTGAATTCCAACAAAACGTCTCGTATTCCCATGTCGCTCTTCCGTTTCGCTGCTCGTGTTGCTCCCCTCTCTCTTCGCTCAACATGGGCACTTTCACAAGTACATCGCCAGCTTCCATTACGCGCCTCGTATTCGGCTGCGGCTGGTCTCTCGAGGGATGATATTCAAAAGCGTGTTTTAGACGTTTTGAAGGGGTTTGAGAAAGTTGATCCCTCTAAAGTCTGTGATAATCCCCGTTGGCTCTGGCTGTCATAACTTTACTAAACGCGTGGGTCAAAAGCTGACCACGGCATCTTCGTTTGCGAAAGACCTTGGGCTGGACAGTCTAGACGCAGTTGAGGTTGTCATGGCCGTTGAGGAGGCAAGTTTTCCCTGTTGTTTCCAAAGTTTGTTTATGGTGTATTTATATGCGGTTACAGGAATTTGCTATCGAAATTCCGGATGCTGAAGCCGATGAGATACAAACGGTGGAACAAGGTACGCGCTGTTATTGACCTTCACCCACGTAGCGCGTTCTCATCCGTGATCGGCTTTTCAGCAATCGACTACATTGCCAAGACACCAGAAGGTTCGAATGTTATTGATTGCGTGGCTTCAATCACTAACACCATGTGTCCTTTCCAACAGCCCATTGAAGGATCTCTTTCGTCGGAAAACTCCGTACTCGTACACATTGCTTCCGCCAATCTTGACTGTTCTTCCCGATATTGGGGTTTTCATTTGATTCAGAAGCTCGACTGACCTGACGGCAAGTCCGGAATGAATCCAAGAGGCTGATCCAACGTTAAGGAAAGATTTTCTGTCAACATGCAACCAACCTGCTTGCGCATTCACGAGACTTGAACCTGAGAGCTTGACCCTTCCATTCCGGGGTTTACTTCCGATTTTGGATTGGCTTTTCTCTTTTCTCTTTCTTGTTGTATCCCCACATATAAATGTCAATACCACGCTAGGCATGCCCTAACACCCTTCCACATTCGACACAGACAGGTTATTCATCCCTATGAGCTGTGCACGGAAGATTACCATTGATCGTCCATGGTTTGAGGTTGGTTGTACACTCGGGGAAGGTGCCAATCCTGTCATCCACTGTCTTTATAGAAATTGACGACTTCCACTCAAGGACCTTTGTACGATCCTCGAACATCGATCCTTCATTTTGTCGACATTGCTGAGAAAAAGGTTGTGTTTCGCACGTCGAGATCAAACATGTGAATCTGATCAGCTCGGCCAGGTTTACCATTTGAACACGAAGAATATGGATTTGCAGGTGGAGCAGTTTGACGAAGCTGTCTCCTGTCTGGCCTTGAGGAGGAATGCACCTGGTGTGAGTGCGACCTTGACTGATCAAACTAAGGTTGATCACCACCTTATAGCTAGCTTGTGCAGCGGCTCAAGGATTTGGTCTGCTTGAGGGGGACTCGAAGCTGCGGTACATCAGCAAGCCCCTCCCCCCTGATCATGTACCGTATACGCGTTTCAACGATGGCGCCTGTGATAGCAAGGGTCGTTTCTTTGCAGGAACGATATACTCCAAAGACCATGGAGTAGACGGGAAACTATATCGTTACGACCCAGAGGACGGAAGTTGTTCCGTGGTGGACGGGGGTCCTTTCACGGTTTGTTGTGCCTCTGACGTGATACGAGGGCCCTTTTACTGATCCCGACATAGGACTCAAATGGTTTGGGTTGGAGCCCTGATGAGAGAACACTGTAAGTGATTGTTCAAACGGGCATCGGAAAGTTACCGATACAGAGGCAGTTACTTTACAGATTCATTAGTCAACCTCATTTATGCCTATGACTACTTGGACGGAACATTGTCAAACCGACGAGTCTTTGTCGACGCAGTGGCAAAAGGTTTCCACGCAGAAAGCTTTTGTGACGGACTCTGCGTTGACGAAGAGGGGTTCGTGTGGAGCGCACGGTTTGTCAACTCTGTCGACACTTTGTTCTCTAGACTGAAGTTCATTCGACAAAGGTGGGGTGGGTCCCAAATCATTAGGTTTGCGCCAGACGCAACGATCGACCTGGAATTGTTCTTCCCTACCGCGCTCAATATCACAGCTTGTTGTTTCGGAGGTATATCTCATGAATAATATCTCAACCGCATGTATTCACCAAAACTCAGGCGTCAATAACGATCAGTTGTTCGTGACAACGGCTCATTGTGGTGCAATCGGGGGAGACTCTAGTCGACAAACGCAGTATCCGGACTCGGGACACCTTTTTGTTGTTGATCTTGCAGGGAAATTTCGAGGGGGGAGTCGTTGTGACTTTGCAGGCTAGGACGAACGTTTTGGAATTTGTACGCAGTCGAATTGTAAATGGTCATGCGAATCTTTCTTTGAGGGTGTGACCGGCAATCACCGAAGTGAACTATACAGTCACAAATTAAGGTTCAGATCTCGCAAAGCCACACGTTCGCCGCCCAAGACGCGTTGTACGTTCAACTCCTCAAGGTGAGCTCGTCATTGAATCACCGTTCAACTCCATCATCATTTCACTCATATACCTCTCCTTCATCATAATTAGGTTTGTCGTACAATTGTTGCTGAGTTGGCCGCACCTCATCCAGTTTCGATCAGACTTCAAGATGGCCACATTCTCCTCGACACCCATCGTAATTGATGGCAAGGGTCATCTCCTTGGTCGACTGGCTTCCATCATAAGCAAGCAAATTCTCTCTGGCCAAAAAATTGTTGTTGTGCGGTGCGAGGAGATCAATATCTCCGGCAGTTTCTTCCGCAACAAAGTACGCCTCCCATTTGGCAGCCTCGAATGTCTGTTAACAAACGTCCTTGGGATATAGCTTCGTTACCACAACTTCTTGCACAAACGTCACATTGTCAACCCGAAAAAATCGGGTCCCTTCCACCACCGGGCACCTTCCAAAATCCTCTACCGGGCAATCCGTGGTATGACCCCACACAAGAGCGCACGGGGTGCTGCTGCTTTGGAGCGCCTCAAATTGTTTGAAGGTGTTCCACCACCTTACGACAGGAAGAAGCGTATGGTTGTTCCGGAAGCGTTGAGGGTTTTGCGTTTGAAACCTGGCCGCAAATTTTGTACCGTCAAAGTGAGCATGGTGTTCTGTTACCCACGTTCTCCTCTCATTTGAATTTTAGCGTCTCTCTCACGAGGTTGGTTGGGGCTACAAGGATGTTGTTGACCGTCTGGAGGAGAAGAGAAAGATCAAGGCGCAAGCCTTCCACGAGCGCAAGGTAAGCTAAAAATGCTTTCGTCCTGGTCGGTTGGTTGTTAAAATCAGCGGGTTGCAAGGTTGCGGCGATCAAGTTGCGTCAGAAGGCTATCGCAAACGCTTCGTCATCGTTTGGCAACTTGACACAGCTCGGGTACTAGACAGATAACGCAAATTTTGTAGTTCTGGTTGGCTTGAGCAGATCGACCGATGCAGCACTCTGTGTACTATGCGTTTATGCCTGGATGCTATATGATTTTGACTTGGTATGAAATTGCGAGATAACTAAGTGAGAGTAAAAAGATGATAAAATTTAAAATAAAATTTAAACTAAAATAAAAATAAAAATAATTTAGGATAATTTAGAGCACGTTTGCTCGGTCATCTTGAAACCTTTCTCCCTCACCCTTTCCCCAACTCCATATCCAACTCCAACTCTATCCCCCTTCTCCTCCTCCTCCCCCTTCCTCATCCTCTTCTCCCCCTTCATCTCCTACTTCAAATATGCCTTCCGATTCCCCAGCTCCAAAAGATTCCGGTTAGTCCTTTTTCTCCCCTTTTTTTCCTTTTTTTTTTTCGCTTCTTCCTTGTTCAGTTGTTCAATCCATTCCTTTGTATCTTAGCTTCGCAACCCCAATCGCGTTCTCCTTCCCCGACCGGTCATGACACTCTGACCCTTCGAGCTCTCGTTAGCACCAAAGATGCTGGAGTCATCATCGGTAAAGCTGGTAAAAACGTGGCGGACCTCCGCGATCAAACCGGCGTGAAGGCTGGCGTCAGCAAAGTCATCCCCGGCGTTCACGAGCGCGTCCTTACTGTCACAGGTCCTGTTGAAGCCGTTGCCAAGGTGAGTTATCGTAAATATGTAGTGATTTCTCGTGGTTTAACTATCGTTTCAGGCATACACTCTCATTATCTCCCAGCTTGTCGCCTCCTCAACTCCCTCCTCTCCTGTCACCTCATCATCCCCTACCTCATCTCACACTTCTATCCGCTTGCTCATTTCTCATAACCTCATGGGCACCATTATCGGCCGCAGCGGTCTCAAAATCAAATCCATCCAAGATGGCTCGGGGGCTCGGATGGTAGCATCCAAAGATATGTTACCTCAGTCAACGGAACGCATCGTAGAAGTTCAAGGTGCGCCGGAAGCCATTGGACGTGCGATTGAGGAGATTGGAAAATGCTTGCTGGAGGATTGGGAGCGGGGTCTTGGCACTGTCTTGTTCCATCCTGGTACAAGCGAGGAGAGGACGGGTGGAAACAGACGTTCTACAGGCTACTACAGTTCAGGAAATAATAATCGCCGGTCAAATGGAGAAGGGAACCACCGCAATCGCGGTTCTCCACCCGCTTCGCCGACAATCGCTCAGTCCCCCGTCTCTCCGCAGTCAACTGCCAACCTTCGTACACAAAATATTTCGATCCCGTCGGACATGGTCGGCTGCATCATAGGCCGAAGCGGAACTAAAATCACGGAAATTCGCCGTCTCTCTGGGTCCAAAATCTCGATTGCCAAAGCCCCTCACGACGACACAGGAGAGCGAATGTTCACCATTATCGGAACGCCTGAAGCTAACGAAAAGGCCTTGTTCCTTTTGTATAATCAACTCGAGAGCGAAAAGGAGAGGAGAGTTGGTAGGGAAGCGCAGCAGCAATCCGAGATGCAGGATTAAGGGAGTCGTTATGCCCCCCTCCCTTCTTCCCCCGTTTCATCCATTGCTTTCTTTTTTCTGTCTTGACTGCTGGGAGGTTCGCATTTCAGATTGTAGCAAATTCTTTTCCCCTTCGCACTACTTTGGCGTAGCTCGCGTTCGAAAATCATTTCTTTATTCCTTGTCCTCCTTGTCTTGTGCACGTCAACGATATGTATTCTACATCAACTATCCAATCCTGTGCATTGACAAGCCACACTTTTTGGTACTTAGAATAACCTTTTTCAGGGACAAATACGTGTAAATAACAGATGACAATTTTACGAAAATCTTATCTATTACGAAATCAACCATGAATTTGTCCAGTTATTCCTCTCATTACGCTCAGGCGTATTTCAACGCCCAAGTGCCCACTTTCTCCTCATATCATCCCCAACCTCAACCACAAGGGTCTTGGTATCAGCATGGCAACTCTAGGTGTCGAAAACCTGACTGTCATTTCACCGGTTCATCCAAGTCGGTTGAAATACACATGATGGACAGACATCTGATATTTCCTCCCGGTTGGGACTCTAACCAAAAAAAAATCGATTGGGACGCGGATCCGAGTCTCAAAGGGTGTGTTCAATCCTCCTGAACGCGTGATTTTTCGTTGAAAACCCTGGGGGGGTGATTGTAGGAAACCCATCCCGATTCAGGGAACGAATCTCATTCTAGACACGCCAGAAGCACTCGAAGCTTGGGTTGCGGAGCGTAAGAAACGATGGCCGACGGCTGGCCGTGTTGAGGAAAAGAAACGTAAAATGGAGGAGGCCATTTCTCGGGGTCAGTTCATGCTCGAGGACGATTCGAAGTCGCGAAAACGACAACGGAGGGATCCACCGGATGGTTCTTCTGGCCATGGCGGTCAGGATAGAAGGGGTGGGCGCGGTAATGCAAGAGGCAGAAGTGGTCGTGGACGAGGACGAGGTCGGGGACAAGAATACTCGGAGAACACAGACAACGGTTGGGAGAAAAACGTAAACCAAGAAGAACGTACCTCTCTTCAATTGGCACCGCCAGGCGTTCTTCCACCGAAACCAAATTTCACCCTCGAATCGCACACCAAAAACCCAGTAATCGATTCCGCGATTGAATCGTCGGGTTCTGACGACGAACCTGAAGTTGTGTCGTCTAAAGTTCCGACGACTCCCAGCCCACCGGTGATTGCGGACGTGCCAAGCGATCTTGAACCCCTCAAAAAACGCCCAGCTCGCTTTCCCAAGAAGCAGCCACAGAATCCTTTCGCAACGCGCCCCACACTCCTACGTAATGTGAGCACGCCTTGGGATGTCCAACTAATTTTGGTCTCACTCCCCCTTTCAGTTGCTTCTACCAGAGATTCGTGTCACAATTTCCAACTTATCGCAGGCAATCCGGTTCATCGTCGACAATGATTTCCTGCGCGGTGTCGAGCTTAACGCGGGTGAAGCCACAGAAAATATGATTGAGGTTATCCATGAGGCGAAAACACCTACGAGTAAATAAACATGTTCTAGTGGAGACCCCTATCAAGTCGCCGAGCGTTGCACGTTATGCTGCACATAATATTCATTACATTACACCCGTGATTCAGATTCGGAATCGCTTTCATCCTCGCTCTCTGAGGAACCATCGAGAAGCTCCTCAGGATCGATTTCCAATTCTCGCTTCTCCACATCGAATCCGAGACCTGCCATGCCCTTCACAATCTGGTCCACTTTCGAGGGTGCGGTAACAGTGACTGCAACCGACGATGATGCGTCAAATAGGGGCAGAATATACTTCTCCATTGCCGCGAGCACCCCCTGCTTTGAAACACCACGGAAACGTTTAAGCAGTTCGATGTGTCGGTCTTTGGGCAAGCCCTTCAGCGCTTGATTGGTGAAAGACGCGGACGCCTGGCACAGAAAGTTAGTTCGCTCCTCGGGCAGCAGAACAGAAAATCCAACTCACGGCCCGCTCAGCGGTTGACACATCCCTGGTGACATTATAGACAAGACTACTTTTAGCCGCGTCAAGAGTTGTTTCGTCGAATTCGATCTACGCCATGCCCATTAGGAAAGTGAACAGTGGGGCTCCCAACTTTTGAGAAAAAAACGGACCGATCCTGCCACGAGCCCCTTCAAAACGGAAACTGCTTCTTCAAACGCGCTCAAACTGTTCGAGCTCTGGGTAAACCCGTGAGCCACAATATCGGAACGAGAATGTGCGCCACGTACACGATACAGAGAGAAGTTGATAAAGCCTGCTTCCACGTCCAACGCGATATAGGCTCCATACGCTAGCCCGGCTCCCCGGATGTTGCGCTACGAAAGGGAATTAGCTCTCAACGCATTGATAGGAGCACCCATAGATATTGTTGTGCATACCCAAAGGTAACTTTCGGTCGCACTCAACACTTCCACCGCTAGCCGAAGAACTGGGTACTCTGGGTGATCGAAGCCCTTGATTCCCTTCGTGGTATGTGTGACATATGAGCTCTCAATTGTAGGTAAACTCATAACGATAGCCTGGTTGATAGTTAGTAGCCAACACCTGAGGATGAAACAACCTGATACTTGCTTTCTTGGCTGGTTTCTTTCCAATTTTACTAAGAGTATCAGCCAATAAGGGGACAGGTGCGAGAGGCGCGGACTGGAGGAAAAAAATCAGTGGGTATTTGACATCGAAGCTCGAGTACGAACGGGTAACGCAGACGCAAAGTATTTGGCCCAAGTACTCCGAGGCTTCTCCAGCTTGAGGACGTTCCCAGACACGGAGAAACGCACGCCAGAAGGTTTTGTCACTGTGGTGGTGTCAGCGCCTCGCACTGGGCATTGGGCACGTCAGAAGACCCACCGTGTGATCGGATCGACTCGAAATCGGCAATTACTTCCTCGGGATGTTCTTGTAATTGCGCTGCTAGCTTAGGGATAAACTCCACTTGGGGAAGGATCCCTCCGGCACGATGCGTCGAATTGTCCTGATAGAGTACGGTCCCCAGTAATGAGCTCATGACGTTGTTACCATCTCTTTTCATTTCAGGCAACGACTGCTGGATTTTGGCGATCACGACTTGAAGTCTGTAAAAGTAACTCAAATCGCTTCCTGGATTTTGAAGATATCTCGGCAACATACCGATCTTTGTCGAACTTCGAACCATACAGAAGATCTCTCAACCATGAAACTGCCGTTTCATACTGCGCAAGCTCTACTTTAATTGATACTCGGAATGTTTCTCCAAATGCGCCTCCGATGCCAAAGTTTACGTCGTAGGACTCGGTCTCGTGGTCCAATTGGTCTACAACAGCTTCGTAGGAAAGTAATTCTCCTGACTGCCGCTGAACGGGCAATGAGAAAAAAGCATAGAGGTAGGCTGATAAATGCCTGGTGGAAAAGCATATAAGTATCATTGTTGGGAACACGCAACATCGCTCACGGTCTGAGTTCGTTCGGAAGCGTGTCCAAATTCAGGATGGCTTGGATTGTAACAAAACTCGACTGAGCGGATTATTAACTCGAGATTTTTTGGAGGATTAGCGACACGAACCTCAACATGGTCATACTGTACAAAGAAAGGAAGAGTGGAGCCATCTGCACTGATGTGTTTCGACAGGACCTGGGAGTCAGGCAGAGGTGTTTTGTGAGCTCCTTGTCGCCCCATCCCTGCTTCCTGAACGCTTTGTACAGGCAACCAGGAAATGTTGTCCACACTTGGAAGTGGCAAGGACGTCAAGACTTCTTTCGGCACTGGTTTATCGTGTTCAGCCTTGGCTGCTTCCAGAACTTCTCCTGCTTTCTTGAGACCGTCAGGGCCAAGCCGATTAACCTGTTCTGCAATCCGAGCCTTTTCGTCCTTCTCAAGTTTCTCCGCAAGTGGGGCCGACGGATTTCCCTGGACGACGGCAGATGACGGATCGATGTAATACCTTGCCAAAAGAGTGAGCCAAGGTAGACTTAGATACGCAGATGAAATTACTTTGAAAGGAGCTGCGTCCACTCCTGACTCGACCAACCACGCAGTTTCTGGTAGTGATTGATGTCGTCCAAAGAACCGTAGAGCTCAGACCCATCTTCTTTTCCGTATAGAATGTCGGCGATGATCGTGTTTGAGTAAGTGTCACCTTTAGAGGATTCCAGCTTGCTCCGGAGCTGATTGCGGGAGGCTTCAGAACTAATGATACAGCTTCTGAAAAAGGCTTACCTGGCGTTCGTCTCGGTCAATGATCATCTTCATCCGAGTCATGTCTATGCCTTCGTTCACTATTCTCCTCAAACTGGCCTTTAACTTCTCGTCAAAGCCTTCCAGATGCTCGGTGGGTACTGAGCCAATGTAGACTGGCAAGTTGACAAAAGTCGCACGGGGTTCTTCTCCAAAATAGATATAGGTGCTTCACGATCCAGTTAACCACAAAAACTCACACAAAGAGGGAAACAAACTTACCAAAGTGGTGACTCTGTCTCGATATATTCCTTGTTGAGAGGCGCAGTCGATGACGAAGTAAGGTATGTGCTTAGAACATCAAGTGCCTACTACAGTCAGTGAAATTGCTTTACAAATGTTTGAGACGCCAACTGACCTTTCTCTCCAAAAACTGGTTTGGCGCGGGACCGAGGAAATTAATCAACACCTCTCCAGCACCTGACATCAAGGAGTGTCAATTTATTCGACGCGCGTAATTCAACGACGACTCACTCTCATCTTTCTCTGGGAAATCTATCACTTGCTTGATAGTTTTTGCCAACGGCTCCCGTTTCGCGGATGCGGTTTCTAGGAATGGCCGGACCCAGCCCGTAGGTCGGGGACCTTGATTTTGACCATGGGCAATGAGACTGGGCTCAACTTGATTTTGGACAACTTCGAGGAGTGACTGGGTTCCTTTGGCGAACTTTCCACCGACGAGCAAAGTCAGATTGTGTGGCACGTAGTACTTCGCGTGATACTCCCGGACTGCCTTTGGATAAGTATTTTGTATTTTGCAATGAAATGGTTGCCGGGACATACTTTGTTCTGCTGTCAAGACACGCAGAGCCTCCATGAGACCACCAGTTTCACTCCGATATGCGTTTCCTTCCGGATTGACCAGACGCTGAAGTCTGTTCCAGTTAGCCCTTGGCGCAGTTTATTGTACACAGATGAGAAGACATACACGTTCGACATGAGATCGCCTGATGTGTTTTGTCGACCTTGCATTTCACTGTAGACGACACCCGAGTTTTCGCCTTTGGCATTAATATGGTGAACCTCAAGACAATCTGTCAGGTCGAATTCAAACTCTAGGGTAGGTCAATGCGCTCACCTCAGTCACAAATCTAGAGTTTGGCGAAGTCAGCACAAACTGAGATGTAATCAAATAAGAATAACTTGCCCAGCATCCGTAATCGTCGGGTACAATATATGATCAAGATAGATGGGGAGCAATTGAAGAAAACCCTGTTCTCCTGCAGTCGAGATAGTGTATGTTGTATTATCAGTATCAGTCCAAGCGTTGGTTCCATTCGAAAATCCGCGGTTGGCAAGCATGTCGAGAACGCCCTTGTGTGGATATTTTTCCGATCCCATGAACACTAGGCTGGATGACGAGTCAATCGGGTTTGCAGATCGAAATTGGTCCCACGTACTGCTCTAGGGTATGTGGACATCCGGAATCATTGAATACTAAGAGGAAGATCTCAGGTCAAGTTGACAACTACGAGCAGCTCGTAAACGTACTTTCAGTAGGGACAACGAAGTAGCCTTTAACGATAGGTGCTAACAGTTTTAAGGCGCATATGAGAACACGACAATACTCAGTTGTGGAAAATAATTACCATCGTAGTCAAGATGAACGACGCTGAGGCCCGTGACGCGGCTTTTCCATTTCGAGACGGTGATATCCGCAAAATCCAACTTGAATCGTTTGATGAGATCGTAGTTTCCGAGTGATTCGGTTGTGGGTTGAGGGGTTGACATTTGGCTGAACGTCGAAGTGGCAAGAGGAGAGCTGTGGGCCGCCCGAAAGAGGAAATGCTGCCGAAAATTGGAAGGGTGGATAAATAGACGATTTGTTGGACGACTGCTGGTCAAACACCTCTTCCCGATATGACCTCTATACGACTCTTTGCAAAGCGCAGACAGTCCAATCATCCTAAGGAATTTTCAGGAGACCAGCTCGGTTGCAGTCAAGTCTGAAGAACTCGGTGAGCTCAGCTAAAACGACTATAGTAAGAGGACACGTGACACTTACGCGCTAAATTAGACTCTGCCGAACCGCGCTTTCACTGGCAGGGTCGCGACTGACTCAAGCCTAAAAAACGCCCTCATGGCTACCAACAAGAGAGTTTTACAACTAACTCCAGAGCAAATAGCTCTATCGGAGGAGCGCAGGGCGAAGAAACTAAAGAACCAGGGTAATCAAGAGTTCCAACCTCCCAAACCAGCGGCAACAATCATAGAGCGCCCTTGGGTGACACTCTCTGCTTCAAATGACTCGGACCAGATCGCCAAAAAACGCGTTAGGATCATGACTTGGAATGTCCGTATGGATTTTCCAGCTACCGGTCAATATGTTGTCTGATCCCGTCACACCTTGCGCAGGTGTTGGCTCAGTCACTCATTCGTCAGTGATATGACTAGTGTTCACCTTGGTTGATCTGAAGCACCGACAGGAAGAGAACTTTTCCCGACGAGTGGAAACTGTCTTCGGGTCAGCGAGCGAGAACCAATGCTCTTCTTCGAGTTGTTTCGTCACTCTCCAGACGTCATTTGCCTTCAGGTGAAATCAGTTTCTCTTTCAGTGATGAACGACCCGATCTACAACTCAGCGACACACAGGAAGTTGACCGAATAGATCAACTATCACCCGTCCTCCGGAAGGCGGGCTACTCTCATCATTTTGCCGCAGGACCAGGGAAGAAGCATGGATGCGTTATTGCCTTCAAGTCTGCACTTTTTACACTTGCACACACTGAACTTGTCCAATACGATAATGAAGAAGTCCGCGATGAAGGAAACGAAAATGCTCGCCGCGGACGCAGCTTTCAAACGCGCAACATTGCCAACATAGTAGCATTAAAAAGCGCGACCTGCGAAGGAGAAGGCGTTGTGGCGGCAACGACACATCTCTTCTGGCATCCAAAGTATGTTGTTGTCAATGTCCTACCTTACACACAATGACTAATACGAGTTATCCTGGATCTCAGATATGTATACGAACGAGCAAGGTTCAACTATGCCCTTTCTCTTCCTAGCAAGAATTAATCAACCCACCAGACAAGCTGGGATACTCTTACGCGCGACGAACACTTTTCGCGAAACTCATGAAGTCAGCCACTGGCCGGCCATCATTGCGGGTGGTGAGTTTATTCCTATGTGGAAATGCACTCTCAATAACACCCTTCCACCAGATTTCAACTTCGCCCCAAACGACCCTGCATATGCTCTCCTTACAAACGATCCTGTCCTCCCCGATCAATCTGCATCAATCGTTGCATCGCAAGTCGTTCACCTCTCGGTTGACCCAACCATACCTGCAACAGCGATGTTTTCCCCCGCCACTTCTAATCCCAGCAACGCAAAAGACAACGAGAACGAGGAGGAAGGCGCAGCAGATCCCGACTGCGTTATCACGAAAGCACGTCTCGCCCTCCCGTCCGATGGTCTCCTCAGTCCCTCAGAGCTGCACCAACTTTTCACCACTGCCTCCGCATCTTTCCCACCCCCACGCAGCGCATATGATATGGCAACCCGCACCTATCGTTCCCTAAACCAACCTTCAACCACAACCACCACTCCCCCTCTGTTCCCCACATTTGGCGAACGAGCCTCTCTTGGCGATCCAACAAGATTGGGCTGGCACGAACCCGATTATACCAGTTACACACACTACTGGAAGACTGTTCTTGGTGCGCGCTGCAACCATCCCGTCGTTCTTTTCTTGGCTCACACACTCACGCAGATTATATTTTCGTTCTCGATCCCAAACCCCCAGGACCGCAATCGCAAGTCTCGGGATTCTTGACCCCACATCGCGTTGCGGACCTCGTCCCTGGTCTTCCTCAGAAAGGCGTATGTGCTAGCGACCACGTCTCTCTAGTCGCGGAACTCGTGTGGTCATAACAAAAAAAAACGAAATTCTGGTTGGGAGAAGGCGATGGGGGGAGGAATTCGTTAGTTGGAGTCACAGACTCGCAGTTTGTCTTGACCGTAATGGGAACGACCACCCCAGATTCATTCGTTCGTCCTGGAGCTCTTCGAAGAAACGATCTGGCAGGGCTCCAATTACCTACACACTGCAATATATGAACTCACTCCCACAAAATTGGCTCTCATCGTGCTTTCCATATGGTGTGAATTGCAGGAACCAATGTGTCAATTTATTGCGAAAATCGATTATCTTTTTTTCAACATTCGTGTGTAAGGAAAGATGTTTCTTTAAAACTGATATGCGTATGCGTATTGGATGGATAAGGGGGTATATGCGTGGAAAGGAAGAATGAGAGAGACGATTAACGATGTTTGGGACGAACAAAAAAGGGAAGGAGCGTGATGCAAATCGAAAGGAAACGGAATATGTACATCTACCATGCTCCCACAAATCCACCAATTAAAAAGAGAATAACGTCCGTGGTAGGTGCGAATCAAACCCCCCAAAGAAAAAAATATTAGAGCTCGACTTCATCTTGCTCTGTCAGATCCTGCCAGCAGACTATCGAATAAACCCCCAGCAGAAGTCTCACTCCTGAGCTGTATCATGTAAACGATGCCAGTTCTCGAACCCTTATCGCTCAGCTCGATCGCGACACCAGTTTTGCCAACTCGTTCGACTCCGTCTGTCAACACAATGGTCGAGATCAGCATGGTCTTGTCCTTGTTCTCCGCTTCTACCACTAATTGCTTGACGTTTGTCGGGTCTTGTCTGTAAAGTTTCAAACGTGCGGCGCCGAGTGATTTCCATTGAGCATGTTGTTGCTGCAAAAAGATCTTGCATTTCATGTTGGCGCTCATAGTCGATGTAACAGGTCCTGTTTGCATGTTCTCCTGAACAGGGGAGCTTGGTGGACTGAGGTCATCAAACGCATTGGAGGCCAACGACATTGCACGCGAACCCATTTGAGCTGACGGGAGTAGGGTACGAGGTTGTGGCGCTCGCAGGTCATCAGCATACGAATTAGTACGGGAGATGAAATTGTTCCCGTTAGGCGGGTATCCCCCTTGGAAAGGTGGCATAGGGGGGGCTATACCCCCTTGGTCGTGATGTGACGAAAGAGACCGCGTCGAAGGTGCCTTGCGAACGCCGTTATGGAGTTGTGGCTCGGAGGGTGGTCTGGGAGGGTAATTGGGACCAGGAGAGGGACCTAAAGAAAGGTTTCGTTGGGGAAAACCCATGTTCGGAGGTCCACTTCTATTTTGTAAGGGCTGTGGAGGACCATCGCCGTTTGCATTGAAGGGAGGCCCACCGTTTCGCATCGGACCCAGGTTTGGGCTTCCAGGAGGATATGGCCCGTTCATGGGACCTCGAGGTGGCATACCTTGGCCAGGGGGCCCGGTGGGAGGCATTCCGTTCGGGGACATGCCGTTGGGAACATTCCCGTTAGGAGGCATGACGTTAGGTAGCATTTCATTCGGGGACATCGAATTGGGAGACCCTCCGTTTGATAACATTCCATTGGGAGGTGGTCCNTTGGGAGGTGGTCCATTGTAAGGCGGTCCATTGTGAGGCAGTCCTTTGGGAGGCAGTCCGTTTGGAGGAGGTCCATTTGGAAGTATACCATTTGGAACTCCAGGCAGTCCGTTGGGAGGCATTCTGCCTGGGGGCATTCCATTTGGAGGCATCACATTGGGGGGCATTGCACCCGGAGGCATGGGTGGAAGATCTCGCATAGAGGGGCCACCGCGCATTTGGCCAGTCGGAGAAAACATTCTGGGAGGACCATCCAGAGGTCTCCCAGGTTGTTCCATCGGACGCGGTGGTAGCACATTCATGCTCGAGGAAGGGGTTCCGGGGATGGAATTGGGCAATGATCCAGGACTAGGAGCTCGTTCAGCTCGTGAAGGGCCGGAATGAGCATTGGGCAATGGCGGCATCGGTGGCGGAGGTTGCTTTGACGGAGGGGGCACTTGATCTGGACGTTAGCCTGTAGTTCTGCACTATTCAGGCATTACAGACTTACATGAACCTGCAAACTCGATGCATCCTCTGAACTCCGATATCAAAAAGTTCCGAGCGTCCATCGACTCGGCTCGTAGAATGAGGGTTTCCTTTCTCATGATGGCCACTTGGAGGGCATTGTCTAACTCACGAATTGATGTTCAACAGTGGTATCGATGGGGAACGACAAAAAAATCCGCACCTTGTCCGTTCACTTCTGAAACTCGTAAGACTTTACCAGCCAAGGGTGGATAACATAGCCACATGTCGCCGCCCTCAGGAGATTGGCTGCGTTCTTCCGGAGTCATCCTCTCGCAGATCAAAAATAGGTCGGATAAAAGAAATATGTGACCGAGTCGATGGACAACCTCAACACTGGTCGCCTTCGGAGTGAACGAAATGATGACATCCATCGAACAACGTAATTGACGTGTGAATGTAAGACTTGGCGGATTCATTTGCAAGCGAACGGTCTGCATGATGATCAAAAATTTTGAAGAAAGAAGCGAGGGAGAGAACGCCCTACCTTGGGCTGCATAGTGAATATGTCCAAAGTTCTCTTTGTGATGAGGCGACGCTCAAGGTCAGCGATTGGCATGCTCATCGTGTTCCTTGAAGTCCGGCTGATGGAGGTGGAGTCGGTTTCTCGTGACAGCCGTTCACTGATTTGATTGAGAAGGACCTTGATGAGAAGGGCAGTCATCAAGTCGCGGCATAAGAAACGTACCCAGCGGAGGCACTACTTTCCCGTGCACTCCCTGCGCTGCTTGATGTTTGTTGTTCGCCGATACTTGTCCGGAGCGGCGTGTAAACGGGACTGCGTACATCAGCAGGCGGAAGAGAAGTTTGCCTCTCAGCACGCATGTCGATGACCACTTCGTCCTCTGTCTCGACTGGAGGAGGGAATGAGGTAAATTCTTGGCTGACCCTGAAAGACGACCGGCTGTCGAGGATGCCAAGTAGTTTATCCAAGGTCTCCAATGCGCCAATGAGAAGACGGTGATCGCTTCTTCCTGGTGCGGTACTTTTCAAGAGCCTATTGTAAAGCTTTTTGTAATACTTAAGCCTCGCCTTGGGAAGGAGAAAGAGAGAGTCCAAGGTCCAAAATTCTGAGGATGGCGGTGGATTGGATTGAGAAAATGATTGAAGGATGCCATTGAGCTTCGGATTTGACTGGACTGGAAGCCAGTTATCGAAACCGCAACGATATTTCGTACAATACGCGGTATATGGGCCTTCCAAATCATCGATCTACAGGGATTGTATTATGTTACGACATGCATGACAAGCACGTGTGGAGGGGTGCGATGGAAAAAGGGTGTACGTACCCAACGCATCAGAAGGTCTCCGAGAGCCTTTGGATTAGAAGGGTTTGCGCCAATGTCTTTCAGTTTCTGAGTGATAGGGATGAGTGGATTGTGGGAGATGAACGTTTGAAAAGGTCTGTTACCATGTGAAGAGAACGATTTGCTTTATAAACGCCTTCTATGCTGCGAAACATGATGTCAAGGTCGGGTGGTGGTAAGTTTGAACGAGACCATGCTGCAGCAACTTTCTATAGGGAGGGGCGATGTGAGCCGGCGTAGGGTGAAGTATGAGGAAAGTGGGAAATACGCGGATGACGCCTGTGAGGTTTTCAACGTAGTTCTTTTCAGTATCTATGAGGTCGACAAGAGGGTTTGCTTTCTTCCTGGTTGGATCTGCCAAAGGACTTGTTGGAGTGAGAGGAAGAGATTCGTCGTGAAGGGGAGAAGGAGGTAAAAGTGAGAGAGAATCAGGGATGTGTTTTGACGGAGGAGGAGGAGGAAGGAGAGGAGATGAAGATTTTGGGATGTCAGGAAGAGAAGGCAAGTCTGATGAAGAAGACATAAAAGAATGAGGGTGGAAGTGGAGGAGGTGGAGGGTGGAGGAGGAGGAGCTCAAGGCTCGAAGATGTTTAAACTCACCCTCAAAGCACGTGGTTCAAATCAATAATGAGTTTAAGCTACAACATTCGCTGGATTGACAACACTTTCACTACAAATCATATAACAAACTCTCTCTTAACTCCTCAGAAAGATAATGGCGTTCTATCTCAAGCTGATTTTGAAAGAGCTTCCGCTTTTTTTCCAGGAATTCATAGGTATTATCGCGTATGCACCCTTTTGTTTTTGTTTCACTTCCGGAACATGTCTTGACAACTTGATAGTTAATAGGCAGCGCAATCCCAGTCCCTATTGTCCTTGCCCGTCGTAGGCCAGGCTGGTCCAATATTCGCACCTACACAATCGCAACTCTCTCCTCCACCCTCGGCTTCCTCATCGGCAACGCATTCGCACTCAACGCCCATTTCAGATTCGTCCACTCCATCCAGGACCCTGCCGCCTTCTCCGAGGCTCTTACCAATATCCACGCCCAGCTCGGAAAACCTTACCCTCCAAGCCCAGTTATTCTTCGTCACTTTGACGAGTCTTCTGGTAACAACCCAGCCTCAGGTACGCGGTTTCAAATCTCCTACGATGCACCACTCATTGAAATCTG
>CEMH01202233.1:37028-48923 GCA_001179725.1 Macrocystidia cucumis | reverse complement strand
TGAAAAATCTAAATGGGATCAGATCCGAACTGCCAACACAGCAGCTGCCTCTCCTTCGTCTTGGGATGCCCTACGCCAACGACATGAGAAGCAACGAGTGGCCTCATCTTCGACACCAAGCCAAGATGAAGACAGAGCTGCGGAACAGGCTCGTTTTGATGCCCTCGTCGAAAAAGAGCGTAACATCAAGTAATAGTTCCCTCTCTTCATTACATAACAAGGTCCATTCCACGACTACTTCCAAGGTCCTTTTGCCATTTCTATAACGTACAATTACAACACTTCCTTCCCAATGTTCAAAACAAACAATGCATCAAAACTGGGACCACCATTAGACACGATAGTTGACCGCTACTTCCGCCATTCCAGGTGACGCCGACATGTCATGCATAGACCAACTCGATCTTCCCGACGGAGACATCCCTGAATCCTCACGAGGGGTACCTGCAGGTAGAGGTGCCATTGTTGACCCTTCCTCCGGTTGAGCAGAAGCGGGTTCATCCTTCCTGAACAGTGATGTGTGCGAGAAAGGATACAACGGTACTCCCACCTCCAGCGGTTGCTTTTGCGCCGTCATCCGCACAATCTCCCTCATCAAGCCTTGCAGCAGCTTTTCCTGTCGCGCTATCAAACATAGCATGTTAACCAGCATCAGATTTCAATGACGGCAAGGACTCACTTCCAATAGGCGAACGCTGACCGTATGCCAACATAGCAAATCTATTGGACAAATTAGGAGTCAACTTCAATATAAGCCTCTGATTCGCTAACCTGAGTACGTTGATCTCCCCCCATACCGTTGACTCGCGCTCTGCGTTGTCAATTTCGATAAAGTACTTGCATAATTGGACCTGTACAACTGCCGCCAGATACCAACATATCTAACGCGGAGGGTTCAATCAACTTCATCCTGCGCCAAAATGAATGACACTTACTGTCACAAATGGATGCAATCGTGTAATGTCCAAGGACGTCGAAGATAGCATATAATAAGCCCCTAAGATGCAACGTGCAGAATGGACGCATCGGGACGTCGATGTGGATTGCGTGTCCCTGAAGTCGATGTAAGGATTATGGAGAGTGATCGTGGCGCTAACCGTTTGGCACCCGTCAGAACTTGCAGGGAGGGGCGAAAATCACTCAAAGACTTACGCGTGAGGGATGAGGTGGACCAAATAAAGGTCCGTATCAAGCCCGTTACCGTCTGGCGCATCCGTCACTCCCGGATTGTTCTTGTAAAGTGGTGGGAGGTTCTCCAAGAAATCTCGGTGTACCAATTTGTCCAACTGGGAAAATCCCTCGAGGTAAAATGGGTTTTGATCCTTGCTTGGCGCAGTGGATGATCGAAGCTGTCCACGAACATTGAAGTCCGTTACTCGTCCGAACAACATTACAGCTTTGATTAACAATATGAACGAATCCGTGTACTCGGGAGGGTGATGAGTGAAAACGTCAGGGGATGCCAGATCCTGCGGATTGCTGGGAACCGGAACCTGTCAAAAGATTTGAAAAATAAATAAAAAGCTGGTTTAATGGGCGCTCGGACAACTCGGGTTTCGCGACTTGCCTCGCATTCAAAATCATCAGTCCGCAGGGGAAGTTCAGTGCCCAGATCGCGCTCGTCGACAGCGTGGATCCAACCTCCCACAGATGCTATACGGTCAAACACAATTGTCATCCACCATGTCCGACGTCGCGATTCCAAGTCCCGCATGTCTTTGGGCGGTGCAAGATAGGCTCCTGGAGAGTTCCCCCCGTAAGTCGAGAATGTACCCGGGTAGTTCAGCCGCAAAGGCACCGCGACCCGTGTCTGGAAACCAGCAAAGATCCAAACTTCCACCCAGCGACCTTCCTGATAAAAATACCATGACAGCAATATGCAAGCTTGCATCACAGAGAAGATGTCCTCTCCGCTGGCCATTGTTCGGTCAATGTAATGCCGAGTTTTGCTTGCATGAAATTCTGCGAACTGGTCGCGCCTGGTGCCGTCCGGTAGAGTCACTAAATTCTGTGGAAACCAACGTGAAGCCGCAGCACACTGTGCGGCAGATTTTCAGGTGGTCAGCACGGTAAGCAGATGTGACAAGCATGGGTTGTCTTACGATGGCGTGCAGAATTGCAGAATGCGGAAAGCCAGGGTCTCGAGGTGGGAGGAGCATCGAAGTGAGGAAGGATGGCTGATGGAGCACCCTGGACCCACAGGGATCGCACCGAAAAAATATATCAATGCTGGAACAGAAAGGTTCAATTGAGCTCAGCTCCATGACCATTAAAAAACATAGCGCACTAGTGGTTCAGGACGGCAGGGTCAGGAAGGTCACGATTCCAACCGACATAAAGCATTCCCATAAACGGGTCTGGACTTGAGCTTGACGCCAGAGTATGGATTTGCGGACTTCCACTTTCACTTCGAAACCGTAATTCAGGGCTCTCCGGTGAGGGATTCATGATGGATAACGATGCGTGAGGCAGGGAAATGCCACCGTCAGGCATCGTGCGTCCGGGCGCTTGTAAGGGTGAGAGACTTGCCGAACGAGGAACAGCGCTCGTGCCATGATGCCTGCTGGGGGATGTTGAACGAGAAGACAGCTCATGCTCAGACAGCCTATTCTTAAGTAGCACTTGAAGGGCATTTTCAACATATGAGGATGGAGGCTGGATGAGCGATTGCCTTACCGATCTGGTCTTCAAGTTGCTTAATTTTTTCGACGGGATCAACGTCTGGAGCAAGGGTAAGCCCTTCAACGGGATCGTACGAGCATTGTGGCTCCGAGGGATGGCTAAGGTCAAAAGTCAAGGGCAGCTTCCCCGTCATGACGATGGCACTCACGCATAACCGACTGGTGCTGGTACGCTGACCAACGCTTGCCATTGCCTGCGCGAATGGTGAGTTCATACCAGCCGAGGGCAATCTATCACGGCGATAATTTACTTAACGCAAGTGCCACAATGAGGACGCGCTGCATCACATTTCTATGGGATTTTCAATTAGGCGACGAAGGGGGGTGAAGCAAGAGGGCATACCAGCTTCCGTTTCCTGCAAGAACGACAAGCCTTTCGATGGTGTGATGAAAGAGGCCACGAAACAGAGGGTTTGGAAACAAACCTGGTTTCTTCGAAGCGCTGGGCGAGTCGAGTTCGAACTGGGGGTTTTGGGCATGGTTTCTGGAATGAGTTGCTATCAGTGTGTGCCCAAAGGACATGCTCAACGAGCAGACGATAATGAGCGCACACAACGGGGATTTCGGATTAAAGCCAGGCGCAACGGAAGAGACGAATAATGGGGATAAATGGTACACAAGGTTGCAAGGGCGACGAAGAAGTAGTCTCCAAGATGATAAGTTTGAATCTTCTTTTTTAGTACAGGGAAAGCGAGGAAAGCGTGTAGTTGTCCTTCCACGTGAACAGGTTCGGTTACACAGCTGAGGTGGGAAGCCTTCCGGCCTTCGCGACGGTGCGATGCCAAATTCACTGCCATCATTTTTCAGAGTCCCACATCTTGTTAGTAACCCAACTCTGTGCCTCTCGGTGCCTCCTGCCATGACTATCTACGGTGATACATAGCCTAGGGGTTCATCACGAGTCATAGCTGTGCTGACGCGTCTCCAAGCCGATGTATAATAATACCCTCAGACTCAGAGAGGACACACTGATCATGATTTCGACCTCAGCAACCCTTTCAACCAGTTTCAGAAAGAACACCTTATAAAACTTGACAACAACACCCTTTAGTTCTAAATACAAATTCGCACCCAGGAAGAACGCGCCAGCCACCAACCATCATTGGTGAACCACCTTGTTTGCGGAAACAACACACGGGTTCTTTCATGATCTTCGTCCCAGTAACATCAGGAATCAGTCATCGAGCATGTGTTAAAGCCTACAAGATCGTAGCAACGATGTGTCTGCTGCGCGCAGCCTGACGAAACTCCATGAGATAGATTCCTGATACGGCAAAGATCAATATCTATGGTCCAGGTTTGGGCTTCAAATAAATCACTAGCCTTGCCAAGTGCCGAGGTTCAATTCGCCGTTCGTGATTGGAAGTGATATAGTGGGCCCGATGAGGGAAGTCTTGGTATGAGAGACTCTAGGAAGGTGATTGAATTTCAGAAGAGGTTCGCTCTCAACAGTTACTGAAGCCCCACGAGTCACTGCAATGAAATGATTACTGAGGTCAGATCCAACGAAAGCAGCGATGACGCACTCAGGCCCTTCGTCCGTGTGCAACCAAGGCAGGCTTTCTGGCACAATTCTATCGAGAGCCATATCCATGTCTGGGAATTCGAAATTGACACATGAATATCATGATATCAGGTGTTCAAAGGGAGAAACCCACCCCGTCGAACATCTAAAGTTGGGATTGTGTCTATGAGTGAGAATGTCCAGACGGATTGATCTTACCTCTGTCGTAATTCTCATTTACGGTTAATGCAGCTGAAGTGTGCTGTCTGGAGGGAACTGAGCCCAATACACCTTTTTTTGGAATGTTGGACAGACATGAAGAGAAACAACATCCCAACCTGATTGAAAGCCTTTATTGACGACATCGAGGACAACGATTGGTGATGGTTACCTGAACACCTTGTAATCCTGCCGCAATCTGGCTTACAATTTCGTCCGTCACCAAATGGCAGCCCTTGGACTTCTTTGCCAAGGTAAATGACTTTTGCCAACCCATCGGGAAGAATACAATGGTTTCTTGAGCAGATGGCGATACGAGGCCTAACGATGTCGATTTTTTTGAATTCAAGAGGTTTGCTCACTAATCTCCGAATCTCAAACGGTAACAGAACCAAACTTTAATCGATGATTCACGACAACTGCATATATCTGACTGCAAAGGGAAGAAAGCGTAACACGAAATTCATATAGCATGCAATTATTAGTTTATTCCTCTCCAAACCTCCTCAGCCGTTCAGTTCCCCCACGGTTACCTGGCACATTACGATTCCGACAATGATTGGCGTAGTGCCCTTTCTCGCCACACTGAAATAAAACGATCTCAGTGACTGAAGGCCCTTAGTCAGAGTTAACCCACCTTGAAACACAGAACTTCGTCCAAATTTCTTCGAGGTGGACCAGCACCCGTCCCTGCAGCCCCAGTCCCGGCAGCGTTGAAGAAACCCCTATCAAAATCGGCATAGCGACCATAACCTGGAGGAGGCGGACCCAGATCCCGAGTTGCAGATTGGGCTGGTGGTTCATACGCGGATAATGGTGGTAATCCAAACTTCGGGCTGGTGCATGTAAATTTAGCCTTGTGCAATACTTGACGAGATACACTTACTGTCCGCGCTGACAATCTGGCCCTGAGGGACAAAAGCCTGTAAGGTATGATTGACATGCCACTTTGCGAACGTGCTTGCGAGGGCAATTGGGACCTAAACGCGGAGTTTAGTAGAGGTGACATGGGTGAGGTAACTTGAAACATACCCAATTTACAAAAACCTCGATTGTAATCAGGACACTCAACGCGACGTTCCTTGGGGTGGGCATACAAACACTCATCCCCAGCAGAGCAATAACCATGTTTCGCGTACCACCAACATTCGGGCATACGGCGTAGGTTGTACTCGTGTAAAAACTCACATGCATCCCCTTTCTTACACAGGCCTCTCAGCCAGTGTTTACAGACGGTTGCAAGTCGCTCTCGTTCTCTCGGATGGGTTGGAAGCTGTTTTGGAGGTTGAAAATTCTGAGCAGAGGGTGTTGTATGTCGCAACGGACAGAGTAGGGGCCCAAGTGGGCAGCCCGCTTGAGTTAGGGACAAGCGGCAGATTTGATCATCTGTCCGGAAAGTAAGCTGCTGGGCTGTGCTGGAACACGGACTCGCGTCGTACCTTTGTCAAGCTTTACGCCGAGCTCGTTTTTGATATAGGACTCTGCAGGGAAATTATTCTGATGAAACTGAGGGTTGACAATGTCTCTTAAAGCGGTCACTGCTAATGGATTCGTTGTTGTCGTTGCCATTAAAACAAGAGTCGGGCGTGGTGACTACGATGGTCGCAAGATGTTTTGAGCCACGGGCGTTGGTGATCTTACTAATGTGATTACTAATGAGAAGTCACGAAGTGCACATGACACGGGTCACAGGTCACCGATCACCGATCGAGAGAAATCTAGATTCTAGAATGGCCAAATACGGAAGTTCGCTTGCGAACAGCACACTCACGCACGCCCGAACCTGGCCTTGCATTTCTTGATCGTTAGTTGTGACTGCGTCTCACAAGGCAACCATGGCCTGGCTGACTGCAGCTATCTCTCTAGGAGCCCTTCTGGCATTTATCTCTCGCACCTTCATTTCAAGTCCTAAATGTTCGTCGCTACCACCTGGGCCGAAAACGTCATGGTATGGTCGTGTGGCGTTGCCACAGAAATACCCATGGCTCACTTACGCACAATGGAGACAAGTTTACGGTGTGTTGCGCTTGTAACTACCCCCGGTTGTTTCCTCATCAGCCAAATCTGAGTGTATAGGCGACGTTATCTATGTTTACGTTTTCGGGAACCCTATCATTGTCCTCAACTCAGCGACCGCAGCGTCTGAGCTGTTGGACAAGAGGAGTGCGTTGTACTCATCAAGGCCCTTCAGGACTATGATTGTAGAACTGTGTGTTTTTCTTATATTTCAGTAATGTCCCTCTCTTATGCATGCATGCCACCAGGATCGGTTGGGACTGGCTTTTCTCGACCATGGCGTATGGAGACCGGTGGAAGGTAAAGTGGGCCGTTTCGGAGAAACGATTGTCTCATGTTCTGTTAGCAACACCGAAATATCTTTGCGAAATACTTCCGCCAATCATTTTCCACTGAGCACCATCCAGTTCAGCTTATTGAAACGCATACATTATTGCGAAACCTTCTGCATAGCCCCTTGGGGTATAGACACCATATCCGGAGGTGAGTGTATATGTATACTGCCGTGTTTTAACAAGATCTCTGAAATTTCGACACAGGACTGCTGCAGCAATTGTTCTGCACGTTGCATATGGACATCAGGTCGCGGAAGCAGGAGATGAATATGTCACAATCGCCGACAAAGCAATGTCCAGCCTCGCTCAAGCTGGTATTTTTGGTACATACCTTGTGGTGCGCTTCCCTTTTTTACGTTTTATCGGCTTCAACGGGCTGAGGAAATGCAGGATTACCTACCGGTATTGAAATACCTCCCGAAGTGGATGCCCTTCCATCGACAAGCGCTGATATGGGGGAAGTCTACGCGTGAGATGGTGAACCGACCTTTCGAAATGGTAACAAAGAAAATGGTAAATCATTGAAATGCCTCCTAGTATTAACAAAATGTGGCTGAATCGTTTCAGCGCGAAGGCACAGCAGAGTCTTGCATGGTCACGCAAGAGCTTGACAGTGTCTCTTCGAGTGATGATTACGATGGTGAGCGTGTCATTCGCAACGTGGCTGCAACAACATTCGCAGGTGAGTTACCCCCCCCTGGACAGCCCCAGTCACTCAACTCCCACAAAGCTGGGGCGGATACTGTGGTATCCACGATCTTATCCTTCTTCTTGGTAATGACCCTGTACCCTGAGATCCAACGCGAGGCGCAACGCGAAGTCGGGAAAATCGCTGAGAACCGCTTACCAACACTTGCAGACAAGAACCAGCTCCCCTACATCGTGAGTGAAACTGCATGTCTCATCAATACTAGCTCACTGTCCTTCAGGAAAGCTTGTGTTACGAGGTCAGTCCTGAGAATCTCACACGAAAAGCTTGACGAACACTTGTATCAAAGTTGCTGCGCTGGAACCCCGTCACTCCCATGGGACTGGCACACTACGCTTCACAGGACGACGTTTACGAGGGTTATCGGATTCCCAAGGGAACGACGATTTTGCCTAATGTCTGGGGAATACTTCACGATCCCGCTGTATACCCCGATCCATTGAAGTTCGAGCCGACGCGATTTGTTAACGCAGAGGAAAACAAAGCACGCGGTATTAACCCTCTCCCTGACGTTGCCTTTGGTTTTGGGCGCAGGTATACATTCGATTTCAGACCAAGAACCATTTGCTCATTGTGCGTCGGCAAGAATGTGTCCCGGCCGGTGGTTTGCTTTCGATTCGATCTGGATCTCTGTAGCTTCCATACTCTCGGTATACAACATCAGTCAAACTATCGACAAGGACGGCATCCCAATCATACCAGAAGTCGATTATACATCGGCTCTTTTGAGGTGAGCCATCGTCTTACCCGTGTTGTTGAAAATGGCCTCGCCTGACATGTGAACAGCCACCCAAAACCATTCCCATGCCAGATTACCCCTCGCTCACCGGAGGCAATGGCAATGATTCTCGAAACGGCAGACCATCTTTAGCAGATGGCCTTACGGTCATGTACGAATTTGTCACGAATTTTTTGTCATCTATGCACTTCATCTTTCGGTTTTGCGAGTCTACACATTTATCACTGGTCCCAGTTTCCGCAGGTTTATCAGCACGTACGGCCTGAGGTCTCTGAGTTATAATTGGGAGGCTTTCTACATCAACACCAAGCTGAGCTCGGCAAATCTGTGCTATCAACATACCCGGACTGTCACCCCATAATCGGGGGCTCATTTGCGGCACGGATACGTCTAGTTTCTGCTAGAACATCACATCGAAGGACCTGTACAAAGTGGTTGAATAGGTGGCAAACGCAATGATGTCGTTTCGGGTAAAAGCCTTAGTGTTACACCGGGGATGATCTTCCCTCCCTTAACTCGGAACGTTGGTGAACGCGGTTGCCTCGGATCTGGTTGGAACGCCTCGAACATCGAACTGCTGCAATGCTAAGAACTCGCCCGCGTCTTTGATCAATCGAAATCTGAGCTAACGGTGACCAAATGGTCGTCAGACAAGGTCCATGTCCTCGCACGAACAGTTCGGTATCAAAGAACGGTTCCACCGAGGGTGAGTGTTTAGTCACCAGTCAACACTGGATCCTGGCATCTGCGCCGATTACAGAACTCGCAATTTACCTTCAAATGACTGGGGAACCATGGCAATAATCTTACAGATGACAGCCCATCTTTCGCACATAACCCTACGATCTCATCAAGAAATTGTTATTATTCATGCACTCAGTGTTTCGGCTGACAATCCTACCACAAGCCAACGATAGTCACCTCACCCCCCACTCGTCTCACCCGCTCCGCAGCCTTTTCTACATGTAAAGCCCAAGAGTTGCGATCTACGTTTTTGGGATTCTCGCATTCTGCAGCAAGCCTCTCCTCTCCTTCAAGTTCTACAAAGTATATATCGCGGAAAGGTACACCGTCGCTCGAGGGTCGACGGTCTATACGCGCCACGTAAGTGTCCAGCGCCTGCAGAGAGGGCAAGATGCTCGTCGGGCCAGTTGCTTTTGGGGTGGTGAACATTCGCAGCAAAGCACGTCTTTCTGGACCTGGTGGGCGGATGAACGGGATGGGCATGGATTTATTGTGAGCGAGGATGTAAAACCTCGTGAAATTAGCTAGTTCCGTGCAGTGGAGATCAGTTTTCTCCTCAAAAAGTTTGATGGAAAAGAGGAATGGTGAAGGGAACAAGGATTTTTACCTGATTCGTTTTGAATACCTTCGTAGAGGACTTCGAGGTCCTCAAATAACGTAGCGCAAAGCCTTGAACAAATCGCCGCACAATTGGCAGGTGCGTTCAACAGGGCACGCGCCGCGGCTGCCGTCGATGGTTTTTTCTCCAGTGCAGCATGTGGAAAGTTGTTGGTGATGAAGTCACTGCATTGCCCCAACGCCTAAATTTATACGGTAGGGTGGGATGAGTCATCTGTGTACCTCAGTCCCAAAGATTCGATTCGATGAAGGAAATTCACCTGCTCGTGGCTCATTATCCGCTCAATATCCCCCGGTTTGACGCCTTTACGAACAAGGAGGCAATGCTGAACCTCCAGAACTACGTCCCCGCAGACGAAGGCGGAGTCAGACATCGTGCGCAGGAGATCATACGTTTCGATCACACTCCCAAAAATCGTATTTTCTTGAGGGACCACACCCAGTTGTGAACTCGAGGACGCCAGCGACCGGAAGACATCTATAGGATGTAATGAATCAGCAATCGGGATGGAACGACTCTCGCATCAAAAATGAGAACCTGTGACTGTACGCTGTTCTACGTACTCAACGCATTTTCCGAACACTTTATAGCTGGCCTAAGACAAATCAATTGCAGTCCCCACAAAAAGTTACGGAACCAACTTCGTGTGTATAGGTGCCTAACGGTCCAAGAAAGGCCAGTTTTGCGTGGGACCCGTTCACTTGGAAATCGTTTGTATTTGCTTGCTGCATGAAAGTTCTGGTCGACGGCAACTAATTATGGGCGAAAAAAAAAACATATATAGTGTAGACTTTACGACAAATAGCAGTTCGGCAATGACAACAGCTCCACGGCGAATACAATATGACCGATCATATGTCAACGATAGCAAAGAGCAAAGAGTCGGGAAAATACAAATTAATGGGGTAGGACCGAGGTACATTAATGACTATGCAAGAGATACAAACGAGCCGGGTTCGTGGAGCCCCTCGTGAAGAGTAATACTTCGATCAGATGTACGACTTTCTTCGTAAAGGGTTTGCAGGACGACTGGTTCTAATGGACGAGGGAAAGTGATTTGGGCAGGAATTCCAGAAGGGTTCCCACATCTTTGCACGATCAAGTCTTGAAGCATTTTGGCGAAGCGGAAGGCAAGCGGAATTCGTTGCCCAACTTTGGCTATCGCAGAGCTTGAGAGAGAGAGATTTAGCCGGGATCAAATTCGACGGAAAGGCACTGACTGAACGAAGTCAAGCTCGGCGCGTAGGGTTGAAACTTGATCTTGGCTATTTGCATCAATCGCGGCTTGTAAGAAGCGAACGAGAACCCGGCCTCCGACGAACCAACAGAACTATAGTACAACGTCAGTGTGATACTCAAACGGAAGCGCAACGCTTACCGAGCAAAAAGAATCAAGAAGAGTGATGTCGAAGCTTGTTGACCAAACGTTGTATATAAGGTCTAAAATTGCTCTGGCCGCGGTAAGAATTTTCAAGGCAGATATGCAGCCGGATTGTTGGACTTCCGCGTGAGGGTCGTGAAGCACGATTGTGGCCCTGGAAAACGTTGAGACAAGTTTGAGATCTGGGCGGAAAACATACACGTGTGGTATCAAGCAGGCCGTATAGAGGTGATTATCAACCACGTTGTCTTGAATTGGATTCCGAAGGTGGCTTGGAAATGAGGCCCGGAATGAAGAGACGACGTGATCCAATTCAATAAATGCCGGTGAGCCTCTCGGGTCGATTGGTTCCGACGCAGGCAATGATTCCGAGTACGCATTTGTGACAGATGGGTCACCAGCAAAGTGCTTCGACCGGAATCGAAGGTTGAATGTCTTCACCTGAGCTAGGAAATGTGTGAAACGCAAGCCTCGGACTCAAAGGGCCTTACTCACATATCATGATCGTGCCTTTGATGTATAAAATGAACGAATCGGTTTGTTTTTCCGGATGCACAAGCAATAGATCTCGTGTGTGAGCCCATTGCCGATCGCGAGGCTGAACGAGAACCTTTGAATGAAAGTCAACATATGAACACTCCTGGCCAAGTAAACCGTCACTTACACCTTGCTCAAACTGATCGCTCCGGACGGGAAGAAGTTGAGAAACGTCCTGGTCGTCGAGGCTCAGGGCCCATCCATTTCCACAACCATGTTGGCGTTCGGTTGCATATGCCAACCAGAAAGCATTCCGTCGGGTTTCGTCTTCAACCACGGTGCGTGCTGGGGGCAATATTGAAGGTGGGCGCACAGATTTTGATATTGAGTGAAAGGGGGGGCACATGTTCAAGCCCAGCGGGACAGAAAGTCGTATGGAATGGGCAGAGGATAAGAAAACCTAGGAAAGGC
>CEMH01202233.1:21187-36973 GCA_001179725.1 Macrocystidia cucumis | reverse complement strand
CGTAAAAATTAGACACGGAATCAACTCATTTGCGTAAACTCCTCACCTTGAATGTGACCAGTAAAACCAAGAAAGGATGATATTCGCTAATGGAGAGAGCCAATGATCGTCCCTGGAAAGCTGTTTCTGGAATACGATTGACTCACCTTGCAAAACTTGAAACAGGTTGTCTCCCAATGCGTTCATTCGCTCAGCAGTATCTCTCGCAAGTTTGGCATGTTGTTCCGCAAAGGAGTCAGGACGTTGTTCACGGATCCGTGTTCTCTGGAAGAAGATCTCGTCTGCCCTGCGTCTCAGCGTTTAGAATGTAGAAATAGGGACGGATACGCACCCGGTTCCACTTCGTCAAAATTAGGGAGTGGGGGTGAGGTGACCGCGGCGGTGTAGAGACTGCCAATAGCACAGATAGCATGGAGAATTGCAGTAGATGGGAATTTAGGGTGGCTTGGTGGTAGAGAAAGCGAATTGACGAAAGAAGAGGCATGGAACAGTCTGTTTGCATGTGGGTGGAACACGAAAAACACATCGACCCTAGATGTGGAAAGAGTTTAGCTTCGGCCGTTTCGAGCGAAAAAAAAAGGATGATAATTACAAGTGACGCAGCAATTCCGGGCTGGGGAGGTTGGGCGGCCAATTCGGCCAAATCACATCTAAGCTGGTGGCCAAAGTGCTTGACACGCTTGGAGGTGTGGTGTTCGAAGACGGACTGGATATGAACAATTCGGATGACGACTGGGATTGGTTATGAAGCGTTCTGTCGATATCCTGACCATTCTGATACGCCAATGTAGGGCTGGAACTCGAAGAGATACGAGCAAATGGTGTGGGATTGTCAGAAAACTCTGGTTTTGCGTCTCCGATCCTGGAAGCTTGCACCGGTATCGACTGGGAGCCCGTCAATTGATGATCATCAATGGGATCAACCGAGTGTTCCTTTTGCCTCAAGAGAGCCTCGAGCTCATCTGGTTGATGCCGCTGTCAATGCGTTGAAGGGGGGAAAAAAAGCGCAAGGATCTCACTGATTCGATTCTCCAAACGCTCATATCTGTTCTTAGGGCCGTCTGCGACCGCCGCAGTTGTGTCAGCAGCTGATGAATGAGGCATGTAAGCGAACTGGTAGGCAAGGCGATGAATCATATCTTGTACCATCATCAAACGTGCAATCAGGTTTAGGGGGTAAATTGGTGCCAGGAGGTGCATGGGTAAGGGCGTGAGTGTGTGAGCGTACACAAGTTGAGCAAGGTCGTTTAGCGTCGCTGGGAACGATGTTTGAGGACAGATCATGACAGACAGAGTGTCAGAGGAACGGATAATCTCTACCATTTCTTTTGGCAAGTTCAGAAGGGGAACGGAGACAGGTGCGGAAGGCTTACCAATTTCCTTCGACGGCACTTTGGATATAGTTCAGAATAGATGCGCCCAGCTGAGCGGTGCACGAGAAACATACCTGATGGCAAGCCTGAGATTGCGGAAAGGGTTAGAGGATAGTAAAATTGGAATTATTACTGAAGACTGACCTGGTTCCGTTTCAAAACGTTTGGATGATTTGAAGCGGAAGGAGCACCATCGACCTGAGCGCGGTGAGAGTGGCTCAGGGGCACTCTAGGCATTGATCTGTAACGAAAACGACGAGAGTTATGATGAATGAAAGGAGAAGTGGGGAGGAGGAGGGGAATGAATAGTGGCTGGTTGTGTATGTCTGTCTGGACTGTAATGCACACACACACTACTGGCACTTTCCCGGCCGCGGAACAAATCAATGCAAACCGCTCTCCAACGCAATCGCACCGATCCCTCATCACCACGTGCGCCGCGGACTTGTAGGTTATCACCCGAAAACTCAAAAAATYMAMCCCACTCTCATCTCCAGCCGAGGATCCACCCGTCCTGTCCGATCCATTGTTATTGCTTGAGAATTCCATATGTATGAATGTGTAAAGGTGTTTAAGAAAGAAAGAACGAAAAACGAAAAAAGAAACAGAAACGAAAAAAAACGCAATCAATCTCGCTACATACTGTCAACTTTCATTTCCCGTAAAACCGAAAAAAGTGAACCGAATGACAACTTCGCAGATCGTGACGAAAGGATAAAATAAACTATCTCCCCTCAAAATGGCCCAAAATGCATCTACGGAGTCAGTAGCTGGTTATTCTGGAAAGCAGCCGTCAAATTCCCAATCACGACCGGCACTTTGTTGTCCAAAGCCGTTGAAACGACCCCCCAGATTTGGTTGAACACGTAGTTGTTCATCGTTGTATCGCGCACAACCAGAGGAGACCCTGCAAGTTCTGCCCAAGCGATTGAGCGACTGTTGTCACCAATGGTCCAATTGCGAAGAACGTTGCCCGCGTCAGAGCCGAAAAATAGCCCACCAGTGGGGGTTGTTAAAGATGATTGCACAAAGTTCACGTCCGCAGGAGGAACGGCGCCAAAGACTGCCACCTCAAGAGTGGGTATCGTAGCGAGGGATTGGTAGAGAAAAGAATCGCTGGGGGGTGGGACATTGCTAGATGAGAGCACGAAATTCACGAGGCTGGTAGCCACATTGATATCGGGAATGGAGGTGAGGTAATCGAGAATAACGTGGTTGAGATGATTGGTTGTTCCAAATTGACGAGGGTCGGTCTGAATCGAAGGGTTCTGCGGCAGGTTTGGCAGGGCACTCAGCAGCTCTCCACTATGGATAACCGCTCGGGGAGACGTCCCGCTGGTTAGGACCACCGCTTGACGTGCCAAACCGGTCCTGGAATCTAAAAAAGGTGTTCGCAATCGTAACACGTTCAAAATACCGTACACGGGGTGGTGGGGGGAGCAAGACGTCAAGTTCAACGGCGACGAGGATGAGGATGGAAGGTTGAATACTTGACTCTCGACTGTGTTGATTTGTTGTACTTGCGTTGGGCTGAGATTGGGGTAGCAGGCGACGGGAGGAGGGAAGGAGGTCAAAGAAGGGTTAGACAGCATTCCAAGGATTGGGGGTGACGTCCCATCGAAGGGCAAAACAATGGGGGAAGCACTGATAGCAGCGAGAAACAAGGGTAAATCTTGTGGCCGCTGACCCAAGGACGAAGCCCAGTAGTTGGAGAGAGCTTTCTGATGTTGCGTTGAGCCAGCTGTGCAATATAGATCGTCAGAATAAGGTATTCTAATTGTAATTGGAATCAATTACCGGCGGCAAAACTATACATCCGGTCGAGTACAGGACCAAGCGTTGGACCCACACGAGACACTTGAGCACTCGTGGGACTTCCATCGGTCACGAAGGATATTGGTGGATCGGAGACCACCTGTGCGGCGAAATCAAAAGTAAACCCGGACGCTGTTGTGCTAAAGGAGCTTTGCTGCGACGTGACAGGACCGTCCGAGCTTCCAAGGATGTTCCAGTTGCTATTCTTGATGAAGGCACGCATGCTGGCCAAGGCTCTTGGATCTTGAGATTCTACCAAGTTCCATAGCAGTGCCGCTTGTGCCCATTGTGTCCGGTTGGGATGCGTTCTAATATCGAGTGAGGGAGCCACATCGAGCAACAGGGATTGGGAGCCACAATTCAATCCAGTGGGTGTCCCCTGAGCTTGCCACACGCTGTTGTACACATCGTGCGCTGACGAGTTCATTGCAAAAACCTCATTCATCATCGGGATTAATCCAATAACGCTTTGTGCGAGGGCATCACACCGCGCTGATGTGGGAGATGTACAGACACAAGTTGCGTCTAGATTCTTGTGAGTGGCAAGTCATGGTATGGAGATAAAAAAAATGCCAACCTAGGTTACAAGCTGCTCCAGTAAAGTTCCCCGAGCATGATCCTTGAGGAGTGGCCTTGTTTTTCCTCAAGGCTATGCTGACGGAAACACTAACAGAAACAATCGCGATAATTGCGAAGATACAAAGAACGACAACCAACCGACGGTTGGTGGAGAAAAATGGCTTGGGTGGAGGAGGCACAGAATGGTTATAATCGTTTCGTGTGCCGTCGAGGTCTGGCGGCCCTGTTGCATAGAATTTTTGCTCATAGATGTAATTGTCTGGAGTCCTGTAGGTCGAGGAGTCCGAACGAACGCTGTGGTGCGGGTTGTAGCCTTTCTCCAGCATCCCTTCCAGAGCACCAGCCCTATTGACAAGCTCTGGTAGTGGCCTCGCCTCATCCTCTTGTCGAATACGTCGTTCTGTGCTTATTGGAATGTTAGGTATGATCGGAAGTGGGGGTAGGGGTTTTCGCCTTCGGGTCAGAGCGCGCTGGATGTTTCGATGCGCCACGGAGAGGAGGGATGACACAGCGCTCTTGCTCGAGTGTAGTGAGGCACGAGTTTGATGCCCAAGGGGACTGTCCATAGGAAATCTATTCTGGGTTCCCGCCGTTGATGGTAGCGCTGGACTGTATGGAATAGAAGAATGACCACGCTGAAAGCTCGGAACACCCAGCTTATCTTCGTAGAATTCCCGGTTGGATGAAGTTCTGTTCGCCGCCGAGTCCCCTGTGGTAGTGGTAGTGGTAGTGGTGGTGTTGCGAGATGTACGGGATATGCTTTGAAGTCTAGCCGGAGCAATGCCAACTACGGTGGCGCCTGGAGCATTGACACCCTTTGACAAACTTGCAGTCCGTATTATTGAACGGTGAGTGACCGATAAGAGCGTCGCATCATCGTCAATTTGGGGTTCCTGAGGAGGAGGAACAGCGCTTTGAATGAACGAGCTCGGAGGACCACGTTCACTGCGTGGCGGTGGTTGTCGAGAAGAGGATGCAACGGCTGAATTCCTTTTGGAATGCATGTGAGGGCGCGCGTTCTTGACTTGAGGAGGGTAGGTCATTTCGGAAATTCCACTCAAGGCATCGCTGCCAGCAGCAGAGTGCCGTGTAGATCCAGGACTTGCCGATTGTTCTTGCAGCAACGAAGTGATGAAGGAAGTTGAGAGAAGTCGGTCCTCCGTCGTGTCGACATCAATGCTAGAGGCACCTTCGTGCCAGTCATGTGGGGATAGTGAGCGAGAGGGTGATGGCGGACGGTGCCAGTTGGTACCAACATCGTAGTTCCGTCGGTGGGGGCTTTGTGTAGGAGAGTATTGGGAACCTGGGGGGTTCTGCGACAATGGAGATGTTGCAGGACCTGACGGTATGGGAAGCGCCCTTCGGTGAGATGCTAGAGAAGCAGGTGGACTGGCTGCCGGGGAAGCTCGAAAGACAGCAGATATTGGAGTAGTGGGTATTGACGAAGGGGGGTTGGGGAAACGGGAAAGACGAAGAGACTCGCCATAGCTGATGGTGCTGTCAGCTATGCCGGAAGCGTTGGTATCCTGGGAGGCAGCGGAGACGTGCTTGGAAGTGCCTTGACGAGCAGGTTTTAACATTTTTTGTTACAAGACCTGTCGAAATGTCCAGAAGAGACAGATATCAAGCACAGAGAGAAAATGTTGAGGAAAATTCCATGTAGACCGCGCGACCTGGATTAGAAAGGGGAAAGGGGGAGACGAAGGAAAGGCAGTGAAAGAAGGAGACAGACGAAGAGTGTTGGGAACATCAGGGAACATCCAACTGTCCAAGGCACGTCCGTGTGTATTGAGTTGTTCCTAAATTGTCCATCATCTTCATCATGATATCGTTTCACGCCATCATGTGTTCGACAGCTTCGAATGCGGTGAGCAACGGACAGCTTTCATCATCCGTCGATGGTGTGTATTCAAGTGCAAGTGTATTCCGTAGTCACAAAAAAAAAAGGAAAGGGAGAGAACCAAACATATAACGTGTTCGTAAGGGCAGGGCAAGAACATAAATGGCATGATATAATAGAGCTGTCCCCCCGGATAACATATCACGGTCAGAAATTCCTTCTCATGCAATAATGCACCTTTTTGAATGAGATTTCTTGACGGGCGGAGGAGGGTTCACTGTTGACAAAATGAGCCCCAATTTGGTTTGCTCCCGTTGGCAAGGTACTCACAAACAGCCCGAATTGCTTCATCAAAGACAGTCTTCAAACCCTTCTGTGTGAGCGCAGAGCATTCAAGATACTTCACAGCCCCAATGTCTTTACACATCGCGACGCCTTGTGAATACTGGATTGGGGCCATCCGACTGTACAAGACGATGATGAAATCGATAATTTCAAATGAAAATGGGGTCGAATACGCACCGATCCCTCAACTTATCGATCGTTGCCTGATCTTCTCGCAAATCAAGCTTAGTGCCAACAAGCACCACCGAAGTGGATGGCGCGTGATGAGAAATTTCAGGGTACCACTGATTTGAAACTTTAGATGTTGTATTCATGAAGACATTGCGGATATGAATACCATACCTTTGTCCTGACATTTTCATAGCTGGGCGGGCTGACGAGGGAGAAGCAAATTAGAAAGACGTCAGTTTGGGGATACGAGAGCGGGCGAAGTCGGTCGTAGTCTTCTTGTCCAGCGGTATCCCATAAGCCGAGGGAAATGGTCTTGCCGTCGACCATGACATTGGCAGAGTAGTTGTCAAAGACTACGCTCAGCGAAAAAGTCAGTAAGAGTGATAAAAACGTGTAGGAACGGATAGGTCACCTGTTGGAATGTACTCGCCCTGAAATTGTCGTGATAATCAGTCGATGAAAAGGTTATAAAAGAAGAAAGGCTTACCGGAAATGCGTTGGTCGTGTATGAGATGAGAAGACAAGTCTGTTGGCTATTGTTCAGATTTTTATGATCAGGAAACACTTGATTGAGCCCAACCTTGCCAACGGCACCATCCCCAACGACGACACCTGCGATACGACACGATCAACATAAGGAAGCGGTGAATTGAGGAGCGGAGCCAACATTTTATAGCTTGCATCTTGTCAGTGCGTAAGGTTTATAATGTATTGCGGAAACGTTGCAACTGAAGGAGTCGTCGTTGGCTTGTGGTGGTAATCAAGAAGAATGCAGGGCTCCTAACGACAAGAAGAGTGGGGGTTGAAGCTAGTTGCAATTGAATTAAAAGTTGAATAATAAATGAAGAATAAAGATACCTTTACGCGAAGGAACTAGAAAGGATGAGGTTGTCTGCGGTGGATAATTGTGAAAGGATTTGCGAAGGATAAGAGAGTCTGGAGTTGGATCACTGAGTTCAAGCTGTGGTCAATACGCTTCACCCACCGCTACTAAACCACGTTTTCAAATTCAACTTTCCCACGCTCTCACGCTTCATCCTCTCACAAATACATCCATTCTACAGATTCAATCACACAGATATCGTAGGTAACGCTAGATAGATAGCCAGCCAAACAAAGAAAAAAACAACTAAAACTGAGTCAAGAAAGTCAACAGTCGCATAGTGACCATCATCACAGCGTAAAAAGAAGTGGGGTGCCAATATCGTACACAGCTGCAAAAGGAAGAAAGAAAGTAGGCAGAGCGATACAAGAAAGCGACGAGATAAAGAGCAAGATGTCAACGTAGAGAAGGGTAGATCAGTTGTCGATAGTCATTCTTCTTTTTTTCTTAGGAGGGGTGGCTTCGCGCGGAACGGAATGGGCGTTGCGTCGGGGAGGAGTAGGTTCCGATCTATCTCGCCCGTCCTCGGACAATGGGGGATACATAAGCATTCCGTCAAAATCGCTTTCCGTCGTTGCCAAAGGTGAATCCGTGTCAGGTAGTGTGAATGGTTCAAGTAAGCCCAGACCGAGCCCAATCGTCGAAGGTAATGAACCACTTCTCAGGACAGGACTATCTCCCTCGGGGCTTGAAAGGGGCGAGGTTTTATCCAAGCGTTCGACTGAAACAGTACCGAGGGAATTCCATTCTCGGTCAATGGTGATGAAAGGATCGTTGTTGGATAAGAGTTCTGCTGTCAGGTTCAACGACGTTGTCGTCCATTCATCCGACAGTAATCTGGCATGGGTGCTCGAGGCGGATCGTGAGCTACGACTGAGTGGCGATTCCTCAATTCGACGGCGTGAATCAAATCGCAAGCGGTCTCCAACGGACATCGGCAGTCTTCCCTTGCTAGAGAACATTCCAAGAGGGGACCTCCATGAAGCGGGTCGCTCTGGCGTTCGGAAGTCTAATTCCCCTTTACCAAACACGCGGGAAGCGGGAGAAGCAAGGGGGTAGCGCGGACTTTCCAGAATGCTGGAGGAACCAGGCAATCTGGAAGCTGGACTGTTGCCATCGCGTATGAGCATGCTCAAAGATAGATCGCGCGCCTGGGAATGCAACGGGTGGCTGGGACTAGGAAAGCGCCAAGGTTGCTCAAAGGGGTGACGCGGTGATGAGTGACGAAAGGATGGTGTAAGCAATGGATCGTATGGTGAGGGGGGGATTAAAGCTTTGGCTTGCAGAGGCGACGTGTTTGCGTTGAAAAATGCTTCAGTATTCTCGAACGATAAATTGACAGTATCAGCGAACGAGGACGGAGGGGGCGTTAAGGGAGGGCTCGATTGAGTTATATTGGAATCAGCAGATATTTGGGCTGGCGTTTCTTCCTCATCATCCTCTGGGAGAGAGGAGTGACTTCGGGTCATTCGAGGGGTCGAAGGAGACTCCACACTGTCCTTGCGTTTGAGTTTTTCGGGTCGACGCTTCACCTCGCTTGTCGCGACAGACCGGAACCGAGATTTATGAGAGAAAGTGTGATGGTCAGTCTGAGGAGCGACTTCCATGCTGACGATGTGGTCGTGAGCCTCGTCACGAACTTTAACGGTTGACTGACGATTCTCCTCTGAAGAAGTATTTCAGCAAACAGTCAATATCGTGACTGCGATGATATACGTACTGTTCGCGCCTCGGCCCCTAGGTCTATCATTGCCATCCCTCCGGTTTGACATGGCAATTTTATGTTTTTCGAACACATGGCGTCTCCACATACTCTTAGCATTAACGCCAGCGTAAGTTCGTCGACAAAATGTACATCTTAGACGGGGCTCCTCTCCCTCAGGCCACCCCTCAGAGCCCCTCTCCCGGAGGTCCTTTTTCTTTGCGGGACACCAGCCTCGAGGAGGTTCCAATTGGGGTGGGTAAGCAATAGCGCTGGGATTGGTGTTCCCTTGGGCGATGAAATCGTCGGCGTCAAGAAACCAGTCTGGATTTTCTGCCATGAGGGGATACGCGAGACCTTCAGGGTGCGAGTGAGACCCAGGGAAGGAGGTAAATGGGGGGTGAATGAAAAGGACGTCTGGATCAGATGGAAGCGGATCCATGCCAGCGGACGGAAGTTCAAGAGAGCGCGTCTGAGTGCGTTGTGAGGGGTGTTTTGGCTGTGAATCTAGTGAAGTGGCCGAGGCGGCGTGAGGTGTGTAGGGTTTTGGGCGAAAAGACGTGGCAGCGGGCGTGAAAAAATTAAGATCGATTGGCGAGGTGAGGCGACGCTTTGGAGGACGAGAAGCAACACTAGAAGATGTATGAAGAATAGGCTGTGGCCGAGTTTCTGACATGGAGATGATTGGCGAGTTGGTGCAGAGTGGGAGAAAAGAGAGTCGCGAGGGGGGCGCCCTAAAATCGCTTGTTTATGAAAAAAGCTGGGCGTCGGAGTTGACACGCTGACCACATAACAGACGCGTAAGTCATGTGACTGACGCGTCCCTCGTATTAGTCATGCTTATGTACTCCTACGTCATACAGATAGCTACAACATCAACTACAACACGAGGGAGATATACCTGTAGGTTATCAGCATAAGATATTCCTGTGTTCATCCGCGTATCCTTACCCAGATATCATCGCCAACCCACCCAACGGTGTGATGGGCCCTAGAAATCGAAGACTAGCAGAAAATGATTATGATGTTGCATGCATGTTGATTATGTGAAGCTCACCTGTCACCAGCCAAAACTAACGCCATTATGCTTCCAGAGAAAACAATACCCCCTCCAATGATCGCGGGAGCGGCAAACCTGTATGATGATAGTCTAGGGTGCAGTGACAAGAACAACAACCCAAGGCCGTTGAATACCTACATGCACACGTAAGTTAGTGAATAATTGGCGGTATGACAACCAACTCACCACATAGTGAGAGGCCGTTTGCCATGACTGAATGCTATCAGGCTTGATGTCGCCGCGTTTTTTGAGTCCATGGGCTAGAGTAGACCATTAAGCGTTGGTATCACGGAGAAGTTGTGCGAATACAAACCACCAAATGCTCCAGCTATCATGCCCAAAGCGACTGAACATTGCGTGAGTACAACGCTTTTAAGAAGGTGGATACATTTCAACCAAAAGCAGCGCCAGTTCTCAGTATAGTGCTTGACGCTCTGGGGAAGCCTAAAGACCGAGAAAGCAAAGGGGTTGAAGAGTTGGGAATCGCCATGAGAGTTTTGCTCAAGGCAGTTGGTTACCCTCGAGATCACGGCATTGGAAATATTACCTAATTCTCAGATTCAATTTTTCTAATTATTACGTAACCTCACTAATTGAAGCTGAAATATTTGCTTCCCGTCCGGACTCAAGAAACACACCAATTCATCATGGGGAAAGCACAGAAAAAGACAGGCAAAAACCGTTTAGACAAGTACTATAAACTTGCAAAGTACGTTCCTATCCGATCCTCAGACCCCATTTGCTCATGTTGTTGAGTGTAGAGAGCAAGGCTACCGCGCTCGTTCAGCTTTCAAATTGATACAACTGAACAAGAAGTACTCGTTTCTAGAGTCCGCAAGATGCACAATAGATCTCTGTGCCGCCCCCGGAGGCTGGCTTCAGGTTGCCAGCAAGTACATGCCGCCGAACAGCGTCATCGTCGGTGAATTTCTCAAATGTCTCCTTCCCTAGCAATTCACTGACAGTCAACGACGCTATAGGTGTGGATCTTGTCCCTATAAAACCTATCCCTCGTGTGGTTACCTTTGCCGCGGATATCACTACCCCTCAATGTCGGAATCTCATTCGAAGCGAGCTGAAGGATTGGAAAGCCGATGTTGTACTTCACGATGGTGCTCCCAACGTCGGCACAGCATGGATTCAAGACGCTTATAGCCAGTCGGAGCTGGTGGTCATGAGCTTGAAGTTGGCAGTCGAGTTCCTCGCGAAAGGAGGAACCTTTGTGACCAAGGTGTTTCGCAGCGTTGATTATAACAATCTGTTGTGGGTCTTCAACCAGTTGTTCGCGAAGGTGGAAGCAACGAAACCTCCCTCTTCACGGTACGTCTTTGTTTTTGTTGACTGCTTCGTGGAACTCACACCTTCCCTAGTAACGTTTCGGCGGAGATTTTCGTCGTTTGTCGAGACTTCCTCGCTCCAAAACATATCGATCCAAAATTTCTTGATCCCAAACACGTTTTCAAAGATATCGCAGTCTCCTCATCAGGGACCGATAAAGGGACCTCGGCTGCCAACGCTAAAGCTAACGTCTTCCAGCCCGAAAAGAAACGACGAAAACGTGATGGTTATGCGGACGGAGATTATACCCTATTCAAAACCATTCAATCGAGTGAATTCATCAATGTGCATGACCCAATATCCCTTCTTGGCACCGCAAACAGGATCAGTTTCGATGAGCCAGAAGAGAAAGAGTGAGTCCATGTTCATTTGTTCCAAAATATGGCTCACCAGAGAATTCAGATGGCTTAAGCTAGACATCACAACAAAGGACGTGAAAGCCAACTGTGACGATTTAAAAGTCCTAGGAAAAGGTGATTTCAAGGCGTTACTCAGATGGCGGCTTGCCCTCCGCGAAGAGGTGAGATTCCACCCCAATGCTTTCTCTCGGTCACTCAAAACCATACGCACAGCTTGGACTAGATACCAAGACTAAAGACCTCGAAGACAATACCGAGGTTGTAGAGATTACTGAAGAGGTTGATGAAGAGCAACAAATATCAGAAGAGGTAGGGATATTACCAACAGGATAAACAGCATTTGCTGACTGCTCAACAGCTAGAGCGTTTGCATGCCGAGGCTGCTGCCAGAGCCAAACGAGATCGACGACGGGCCAACGAACTCAAAACGAAAACCATCCAACGGATGCAACTACAAATGACTGCGCCTCTAGACATTGGGCTGGATCAACAAGATGCGGCCTTAGGCATTGGGCAAAGCGATATATTCGATTTGACGAATACCGAAAGAGGTTTACGAACACGAGAGAACTTGGAGAGGCTCGTGAACGACGATGGAGATGTGGTGGATGATAGCAGCGATGAATCCGCAGAAGGAGGGGATGACGGTGACGCTCTCGACGCCGAGCAAGAGAGAGAGAAAAGAACACAAGCCTTGGAAGCAGAGCTGGACGGTCTTTATACCGCCTATCGTGGCAGATTACGAGAAAGAGACAGCAAATTCAAAGTGCGAGAGGCAAGGGAACGAAACGCTGAGCGAGAGGAATGGCAGGGCATCGACGGACAGGGCAGAGCGGGAGACGATAGCGAATCAGAAACTGAGGCTGAGGGCGGCTGGGAGGAAATGGAGAATGCCAAAGTCCAGGACGATGGTTCCTCGGACGATTCCTCGGACGAAGACGAAACCGAAACCAAAACCCTCCCTCCTTCTCGCAAGCGCGATCGCTCGGGACGTATCATAAACGGTGCCAAGCGAACAAAACTTATTTCATCTTTAGAGGGCAAAACGGCAATCAACAGCAAAGCCGCTCAAGTCTGGTTCAGTCAAGACGTATTTGCTGGCTTCGATGACATGGAGATTGAGAATGAAGGAACCTCGGACGAGGGGAATGTGATGTCCGTTGACGAGGATGAGGATACAGCCTGGGAGGACACAGTACGTGGTCATGACATCCTTCCTGCTTTGATCCGTTACTGAGTGGCGAAGCAGATACCTGACGATGACAATGACGAAGATTTTGAAGATTTTGGAGTTGCCCCAAGCGAAACTGACGATGTCGACATGTGGGATGCCTCAGACATGGGTCCGACTGCATCTCGTGCAAAACTACGAAGTAAGACTCAACACACACACAAGTTATGTCGTCGTGATGTTGACTTGTATCTTACAGGGCTGGGTCTCGACACTCCCGAAGCTGTGACGCTTGCAATGCAACTCGTCAACCGCGAAAAAACTAAAACCGCCTTGATCAACGACGGCTTCAATCGTTATTCCCTGAATTCAAAAGACGATCTCCCCTCATGGTTTTTGGACGATGAAGCGAAATTCTATAAGCCGAATTTACCAATCACGAAAGAGGCTGTGGACGCTCTTCGCGCAAAACAAAGAGCTCTGGACGCGCGCCCGATCAAGAAAGTTGCAGAAGCGAAGGCACGCAAAAAGTTCAAAGCCCATCAGCGCCTTGAGAAAGCCATGAAGAAGGCCGAAGGTGTCAATGAGACAGCAGACATCTCAGAAAAGGAGAAGGCACAGCAGATTGAGAAAGTCATGCGGAAAGGAATGGCTTCAGGCCAAAAAAGAAAGGAAGTGAAGGTCGTCGTTGCCAAAGGGGCCCACAAGGGTTTGAAGGGCCGTCCGAAGGGAGTAAAGGGCCGTTACACGATGGTGGACTCGAGAATGAAGAAGGAAGTGAGTGATGATTTGTTCTGAATTATTGTATAATATACTGACAAATATACCCCAAGGTTCGCGCTAAGAAACGAAAAGAGAAGAGTAATAAAAAGCGAAAATAGTGAGCTTAGAAACTATCTCTGTACGTGGGTAGCTGCAAGGCCCTCAGATTGTACTTGATCACAAACCCGTACGAAATCGTTCCATGATGCCTCCTCCGTCACATTGTGCAAAACCACCTAGAAAAGTCAGAACAAGAACCGACTCGACAAGCTGGAGGCTTACTTGAGAAGAAGTTGTTTCCTGACGGGCTTCGAGATCGATTTTTTTCTGGGTTAGACACCCCGCATGTGAGGTACCTGGCACCACTTCCCCCTTGTCCTCATTTTGTATGTCGAAAGTCCCATGAAGAAGATAGTCCCGTCCCTGCAGGGAGATCACAGCGGGAGGGGTTTCAACCATGCGGCTCTTTTCGCAACGGCCGCGGTAATCCACTAGCTCGGAAGGCCAATTCTCGTCGGCAAGCAATTCACCGTTTGAGATCGTGAAACGCATATCAACATCACTGGATCCACGCATCAGAGAGGAACGGGAAAAGTGGGAGTTGAACTGACTTGAGTGGCATCATGAGGTCTATTCTGCTTTGCACTCCATTCCAGCATGTCCAAGAGCCATCCAACTCTCCATCCGAAGACACGCTAAGTCCGACGTCGATTTGAAGTACTTCATTCCCTCGAGCAGTTGGTGACCCTTGGCCTTCCAGAAGGTTGTACACTATCCGTCGTAGTCGACGGCTGTGGGCAGTCGAAGCTGAGAAGGGAGCTAACATAGGGCTAGGCTGGACCTGAGTCTTAAGAAAAGTAGCGGAGTATATTGTTGCAGACCTTGGAGCAAAAAACCGTTTGTATCCATTTTCATTTAACCACTGCAATGTCTGGATGGCGTTGAGATTTTCCGCAATGGGTGGGGTCAACGTGAGGTGCTGAGATGGCGAGGGGTAGTGAAGGATGTGGCCGTATCTAGAATAACGCAGGTCAGATAAAACCTTCATAGGCACAAAACAAAAAGACAACGGACGACGCGACGAGCTGTGTTGAGGCATCAGAGGATTTTTTCTGAAGATGAGATAGGATATTGACGCCGTTCCTGAGGGTTGTAATGGTGAGTTGCCGCACCAACTGACAAGGTTTCTCCAAAACCCACTCGCTCGAGTTGGGAATCCACCCATGCAAATCCCTCAGTGACCTTCGCAACACATCACGCATAGAGAAAGCATCCTGTGCGCGGCGAAGTCTGAATACGCCGGTAGTGCTGACATTCCATGGCGATGCATGGTTCGAAAACATCGGTGAAAGATAGGCAGCAACTTCCGACGTTGTGGCTTCTGAGGGGGAAACTATTCCAAGGCTGGAATCCCCGGACTTATGCTATGACCGTCAGCCGGGCATCACCAAGAGCAAAAGACCGTATACGAACCTCACGAGACGAACGTATAGCTAATATTTGAGCGTTAATGATGTTGGCTCCGTGGCTTGGCCTAAATGATACACGAAGCTACACCTTTATTAGCGAGATAGAGAATTAATTCTAAAAGGAAAACGCACACGCCCAGGTGCGACATTTTCTACGAAGGCACCAGATAACCTTGAAATACGTTGAAGAGTATTATTGTTGATATGGCCACCTCCCGGCAATTCGAAAGTCTGGCTTTCAATTTCCTAAAGAATTCGTCAACTTCGTTAAAGGACTAAACTCCGAGGGGACACACCCGTTTCGCCTCGTTTACGTACTGCGCCAATGCTTCAGTAGAAGCTCGCAGCCCTTCTACCTTCAAGCACAACGGTTGCGGAGACAGAGACACGTGAACGTTGTATTTCGTCGACATGGCCAACAGGTCAGCACCATCTAATAGAGTTAGTATCTGGCTTGTTGATAAGACGACATCAAAAACCAACCTTTGCCCAAAACCAAGAAAGATTGGCAAGGAGTAAGAGGAAACTCTAACCAGACGTCAGTTCTGAACCGCGACGAAGATGTGTTGCCCACCAGTTGAGAGAATTTCAGTCGAGTTTCTCTTCTCCTCCTTGATGGCAGAAAGCGACGGCCAACCCCACTGCCGCTCGACTATACTTGTGACCAGATTCCACTTGGTCCGGCGTTTGGGCGGTTCAAGGCCGTACATGTCACCAATGTCCCGAAGTTGTGCAGAGCTGAAGGAGCGGAGAAGGTCCTCTACAACTTGATTGTATTCCGACTCGTATTGCCGACTTTCAGGTGGACTGTGACTCTTTGGGCGATGACTTTCCACGTCTTCCAAAGTGAGTGAATGACTTGAAGACGCGACATAATCCAGGTATGCTTGAACTTTGCTTTCTTCCAGGAGACTCGGTC
>CEMH01202233.1:0-21115 GCA_001179725.1 Macrocystidia cucumis | reverse complement strand
AGTAGGAGGCAGTGCATGTTGATGTGTTGAAGAGGAAACGATGTGGGCGAATGAATGTAGCGCGGCAAACGCGTCCGAGGGCTGTTGACATACACCAAGTTAATTGATCGCAGAAATTGTCAAAAAAGAATTTAAAGCCAGATTATGTAAGACTATGCATGGACAAAGTGACTGCCTAGCACTCTTGAAAACGTGAAATTACTTCATTTCATTTACAACTTCTGTCGCTTTCTCGCTTGTTGAAGACCTGTCCTCGATCGAATCGTCATCTTCTCCTACATCTCCTTTCCAACCGTTGTCAGCCAAATATTTCATAAACTTGGCGTCTTCATCGGCGAGGTCGACCCCAGTCATGTCGGGAACGAAGAAATACGTCACCAAAATTCCAGAAATGCCGCAGATAGCTGTAAAGCAAGTCAATCCTCTTTCTGCTAAAGTTGATGAAAGTATCGTGCCTGCAATAATGAATGTCCACCTGAGAAACCAAAAAAGAGTCAGCGACCGATGAACCAGTAACCAATAGTCGAACGGACTTTTTACCCAGGTTGATTTGGATCGGCGTAAAGGCTTGGGTGCCAATCGCTGCCCCAGCTTTACCAACAGCTGCGGATATTCCATAACATGTCCCCCTGCGCTCTCAACATGAGCGACCTTATCTCAATAAGACATCTGTTCCGTACCTCACTGGTGTTGCGTAGGATCTGCGGAGATGGTCGTGAGCAGTAGGAACAAATCGACAAAATACACAACCTACTCAGCACTGACAAGGCCCAGCATGTCGCCAGGTCCCTGAACACAATACAACGACCAATCAGCGATCTTTTGGGAAAAACTGGTTCAATCGTCTTCTCACCAGGTTACCAAAGGATTGCATGAGTCCGTAGCTACGAAGGCGTGAGCCAGCGCCAGCCCACGAAGATTAGAGTACGCACAAAATAACAAATAATGGAACGATCTTCGTTATCCGGTCGTAGCTCAGCCCAATGATCAAACCTACATACGTGCCTTGGGGTTAGCCACCCAACTCCAAAGAGACGTGCAGACACACCGAAAACAAGGTATCCCGTGAATCCAAGCATCATCTATTTGCAACATCAGATTGATGTCGAAAATAACAAGAACCGTCCATACCGTGCGTCGCCTTCCGAGAGGGTTGCAAAGCAGAGCGCCAACAAATACTCCAGGGAGTGCAATAGAACCTAGTAACAACTGCCATTCAGCCGTTCGCTTGAGATCCCCATCGTGGATGACACTGGATATGATGGTGCCGGAAAACACTCCGTTGGGAAAGGTAACCTGAAGTCCAGATATTTTTGAGAAGAAATGAGCGATCTTCGAAAGGCTCACGAAGTCATAAAGAAACCTGTTTCGACGCTCGACAATGCTTCAAAACAAGAGTGGGATATTTTACTTACCATGCTCCACACGTTCCAATCATCGCTCTCCAGTATCTTTTGACGACGAGCCAGTATGGGACCCGACCTATGGACTTATGAGCCCAGCATCCAAGATGCTACGTCATCCATACGTACGCTTGATAGCGCCTTTCCGATACAAGCTCGTCGTCAGCATTTTGATCCGAAAGTAAAACACCGTCAATGGAAGGAGGATGCCGATTCCGAAACACACACGCCAGACCGTTTGTAAGTGATTTTCTCCAGCAGCACTGAGCACAATCAAGAAAACGGAAACAGCGAGAGGTCCACCAAACTGTTTTTGTTAAGTCGCGCATATGCGTGATGTGTACGGAGTGACCCACACTGAGAACCAAATTCGTAACCAGGATGAAAACTACGCACGTTTAGTTTGTCAAAGCCCTTGAACCTCCACTGTAAATGTTACTCACTTGGTCCGCGGTTTTTTATCGTCTTTTCATTCGCAGCTTCGGAAGCGCTGGTGGAAGATGCCGGATACTCCCCTCCCACCCCCTAAAGCTGCTATTAACAAACCATACATACAACGCAGCTTACACGCCAGAGACGGACTTACAATCCCCGTAATTCCTCTGACCTAGTATAAGTCACGGAATCCGGAGGTTAGAATGGAAAAGACTCGCCTCGCAAATGTTAAGAACCAGAAAAGCCCCTGTGCGCTGTTTCCGGCGCCATGTGCAGCTGTCGCCAAAGTCGCACCAAGCACAATTAATGCCGTCGTTGACACGAGCGCCACTTTGCGTCCGATGCGATCACAAATAAGCCCAACAGATACCTGACCAAGGATTGCACCTTGCAGATAGGCGAAAAGTTATGGAGGGGACGCATGAAAGCATACGGAGAAGTCTCTGACCGACAAGCAGCGAGTTCGATACTCGGGTCGAAACGACGGAGGTGTAGTCTGCGGGATAGAGCCTCTTAAACACGACCTGCAGATGATTTGCGTCAGGTCAACGGAAGGTATGAGTGGAATTCGATGAAAGCAGTACGTTCGCCATCGTCATCAGGTTGTTCTGGTCTGTAGATCGCATAAGTGGGACTCCGAGCGGAGTGGAAACTGACAACTCACATCCATCGCTGATAAGACCAAAAGCTGCAGCGAGGATGGTGAAATACGCGCTCAAGGATTGCTTGTCAGCGGTTTCAAGGCTCATACTTGCACTAGATTTGCGGGAGAGAGGAAAGGAGAAGTGGGGTAGCGAACGTGCGCCCTTACGCTCCAACTTATCCTGTAGTACCACGTGTTAAGAAGCTCAAAAGATACGGACGAAGAGGGGAAATGGACATGTCAACAGGCTGGGAAGGATCAACTGAAGTGGGATCGCCTGGCGAGTGGTGGGGAAAGCAGCATCAGTCCACGAAGGGTCAACCCGAAGTCAAGAACAAGTTTCGATTCAAAGTCTCTCAAAGATTCATATACACGTTGTGAATGGCTTTGGAGGACACTAGATTTGAAGATGGACCAATGCTAGCAGCAAGCTTCAAGCTGCAACTCCGAAGAAGAGCCTTGATCGCTTTGTTTACCGACAGGGTGCATCAACAAATAGACGTCGGGTCTCGGCAAACACAAAATTCCTCCACCAAATCCACATCCCAAAAATGCCAGGACTTACCACAGATAATCTTGACGACATAGACTACTCCGATATCGAAGCAAAGTGAGAAAGTTTTGTCATATATCTCTACTTTCACCTAAGATCTCTTCCAAGATACCAAGTCCAACTTGAAGATGGCTTCGACAACACCATCGTTGTCGACGGGATCCCCATAATCGACAAATCCAAATTGGACAAACTTTTAACCAAGCTGATCAAAGAGTTCTCGAAGAAAGGCCTTTCAATCAAGGCGGATAACATCCACATGCCTTGGGATGATGCAACAGGAAAAAGCAAAGGGTGATGTCGTCAACGTTTGAAAATTCAAGCTGTTTCTGACTCGATTGCCCGTCAGATATGCATTTGTGGAATTCCGCAACACGGGAGATGCTGACACCGCATTGGTCGTACTCCACAACCACCCATTCGACGCCAGACATCAGTTCAAGGTTAACCGATTCACCGACATCGAACGGTACGCAAACCTGGACGAAACCTATGTCGAGCCGGAAACCGAAGAATACGTGTCAAGAGTACGTTTATCGTCTTCAGTATCTGACAGTCACTCATATGATGTGGTTTGCAGGAGCACCTTCGAGCATGGCTTGCAGATCCACTTGGACGTGATCAATTTATCACACATCGCGGCGAACATGTTGAGATTCACTGGCATGGGAAGCCGTCGCAGTGCGAAATAGCCTATAAACCTGTAGGTTTCTCCGTCCTTCTGAGCTGCTTATGGGCTTATAACGTCATCTACAGGATTGGAAAGATTTCCTCTACGTAGCGTGGTCACCGTTGGGTACTTATGTTGCGACACTCCACCGACAAGGTGTACGACTTTGGGGCGGGCCGTCTTGGAAACCTCAACAGAGGTTTGCGCATCCGTTGGTCAAACTCATCGATTTCTCTCCTTGCGAACAATATCTTGTGACATGGTCGAACGAAGCGATAGTGGTGCCTGAAGGTGCTCAGCAAGGCCCCCAATATTTCTCACCCGGCGATGAAGGGAATAACATTGCCGTCTGGGACATCAAGTCAGGCGACCTTTTGCGAACCTTCTCAACGCAGAATGAAAACGAGCCAGCGAACGTGAAAAAAGCAATGCAGTGGCCTGCCTTGAAGTGGAGCCCGGACGACAAATATGTGGCAAGGCTCACTCCGGGTCAGATGATCAGCGTTCACGAGCTTCCGAGCATGTTTTTGGAAGAAAAGAAAAGCTTGAAGATTGAAGGCGTGGTGGACTTTGAATGGTGTCCTCACGGTGACAATTCCAGCAAAAAGCCCAAAGAAAACATGCTCGTTTATTGGACACCTGAAGTTTCGAATCAACCTGCTCGGGTTACCCTGCTAGCGTTCCCGAGCCGTACCATTCTCCGGCAAAAAAATCTTTTTAACGTTACCGAGGTTTGTCATGTTTTACCCAATAGTCGCCCAAGCACTCACCGTAGTTCCAGTGTAAGCTTTATTGGCAAAATCAGGGGGATTTCCTTTGTGTTAAAGTGGATCGTCATACAAAAACCAAGAAGTCAATATTCTGCAACCTGGAGATCTTCCGGGTTCGTGAAAAGGACTATCCTGTCGAAGTTGTAGAACTCAAAGGTAACACCGAGAATTCTCGTTCATACTCCACCAGCTGATGTCCTCTAGACACTGTCACCGACTTTTCTTGGGAGCCAAAGGGTGAAAGATTCGCGATTGTATCCAGCAGCGATCCCAACCTCGGAAACCCAGGACCAGGTGTAACTATCAAGACCGATGTCAGCTTCTATCAACTCGAACACGGGAAGAATGATTTCAAGCTCTTGCGTAAGACCGTGTGATTTCTAGCGCACCAGGTTATTGACTTCCGTAACCAGGGACCCTCCCCATGCGTACGAGCAACGCGATACGATGGTCTCCCCGCGGACGACATGTTGTGCTTGCTACTGTTGGATCATCCAGCAAGTCAGAATTGGAGTTCTGGGACCTGGACTTTAACACAGATGATGCGAACCGGAAAGAAGGGGCGGTTTCGAAAGAAGACTGGGGAAGCGGGATCCAGTTGCTGGGTACTGGGGACCACTTTGGTGTGACGGATGTTGAATGGGACCCCAGTGGTCGATACCTTGCTACCAGTGGCAGTGCCTGGACACATACTGTGAGCACTATTTCTCTCATTTTAGTTTGAGTTGCTGATCATGATTTTGTTTAGTTGGAAAACGGCTACGCTATCTGGGATTTCCGGGGTCAGGAGCTACAAAAACACATCCAAGACCGCTTCAAGCAGTTCATCTGGCGCCCAAGACCACCAACACTCCTTACTAAAGACCAGCAACGTCAAATACGGAAGAACCTTCGAGAGTACAGCCGTGTATTCGATGAGGATGACGCTGCTGAAGAAAGCAATGTGAGCGCCGAGTTGATCGCTCTGCGTAAACGCCTGGTGGACGAGTGGAACGCTTGGCGGGCCCTTACAAAGAAGGAGTTTGCAGTGGACAAAAAACAAAAAGAGCGTGATGCGAAACAGGATAAGGAAGAAATTGAGGTTTGGGTAGATGAAGTGATTGATCAACAAGAAGAGGAAGTCGTAGAGTAGAAAGATCTTTATGCTTATGAATTCGAGCCTTGACATCTTTCTCTGATCACAAGTAAAAAACGTCTAAGGAGAGCATTGGGAACCCGATTCGGGAAGATAAGCCGAAGGATCACGCCAGCAATGTTTAATTACGTAATGATTGGGGAAAAGCCGAGGGAGCCCGATATCTTATCAGACAAGGATCTCTTCCCTCCCATTCACATTCTTATTCAATTACTGACTTTCAGTCCCACATTAACCTCGTACTCAGTTCTCACCCTCGTACTGATAGTTTTCTCGCAATTCACGAGTGCCTGGCGCTTGTCGTACATGGTGTCTTTGGAAACTCCAACTTTCGCATCGACTACAACCACCCTTTGGGCTACAGGTGAAGACCCCATAGCCGACCTGTCACTATTTATATTTTAACGCCTCAAGCGTAGCTTCCAAGGAATGGGTCATTCAACCAAAGCCAAAACCCGGCCGCAAGCCCAAGAATGAGGGTCAGGCTCCTGCAATTTCCAATGACGAGGTTTGTGGGGACTTTGTCGACTTGTCATTGCGTTACTCATCGAGTTTACCCCGCAGGTGGATAGCAAAGGACGTCGTGTGCAGAATAGGTCCGTTCCAGAAACAATTTCCTATCAAACCCTCAAGTGTCCAACTGAGTTGATTCAGGGCCGCACAACGAGCTTTCCGTGAACGAAAGCAATCCCAGCTTGCAGAGTTACAGGCTAGGATACTGTCCTATGAGCAGGGCGAGATGGAACGAAATGTAGCCCTCCAGAACATCGCCAAACGTTTGAAAGAAGAAAACGAGTCACTTCGTCAAGAAAATGAACTTCTCAAGGAGAAGTTCTCCCAGCTTGAACAGGAACGGAACTCGGTATTAGAAGCAGCAGAAAAGAAACGGTGGCGAAACACGTCGCCGGTTTCTTCCTCGTCCCCCACTTCGCCCGTTCGAAAGAGGCGGAAGAGTAATGTGGATCAAGTGAACCTGCCCACGCTCATTGGCGCACCGTCACCGAATTCGAGTGGTAGCTCAAGCACTCGATTCTCTCCCGAACCACCTCAGCATACGTCAAGTACGACTCACGAACCCTTGCCGACTGTTCTAGATTTCTCTGGAAAATCCTTACCCATATTCCCTTCGTTCAATTGCGGATTTTGCAGTGAAGAGGCATCGTGTGTCTGCCGTGCTTTCGCCATGGATCCAAACGGCATTGGGAAGTGCGAGGAAACGCCGCTATCCACCACCCTTCTTACCGAGCAACCTATGTCAGTTTCGACATATCAGCCAGCTGTACCGCTACGTCGCCGGACGAGCAAAAGCGGACAAAATACCATCTTTCCTATCAATCCGCCTTCTGACCCCAAAGCGGACATGACCGCCCCCTGCTCCGGCGATCCTTCGAATTGCATGGCATGTGCGGACGACACTTTTGGAAAAGCATTTTGTTCAGCACTAGGCCAGTCCGTCGCATCTCAGCCACGCTGTCTGGGTTGCCCCAGCAGTGCTTCTACCGAAGTTGGCGGTGGTTGTTGCGGCAAGGCTGACGGTTGCCTCGCCGCCATCATCGCGCCTACTTCATGCTCACCATCCGCCTTCAGCATCGAACGGCGTGATCCCTTACAGTCGGATACAATGCCTACCAGCGAGGCGTGGCGTCAGCTCAAGTCCCATCCCAACGTGTCTTTTGCAGACCTCACTCTTCTTGCTGATGTTGTTGCGGGTCGTGCACGATGCGATGGACCCAAAATGATGATTTCCTTAGAAGACGATACCCCGGCCGAGTACACAGCCAGCTCCTCCGCCGATAAATCCCCAGACGGGGGACGTGTTACAGAGAAAGCCTCCCATGCCAAACATTATGGCCGCACCTTGGACTCAAGTCTTCAGTTGGTTCCCGAAGATGTTTTACTACGATGTGGGCGGGGCCGGGTTCGTGAAGTTCAGACTGCGGCCGTTAGAGATGCGTTGCGCTTGCTTGATGCGAAGTTCGCGTAGGTTCAGAATGTTCGGTAAAAGTTGACCCCCAGTGTATATGATGTAAATATAAAGCGCCTACAGCCGGTACAATTGTTCAATTAAGCTCGTTTCCTTCCTCTATTCCTAACGACGGGTAAAGGTTTTTCGATCTGCTTCCATTTGGTAACCACATCCCTCAACTTCCAATGTAAAAGCCGTCTCTGTGATTTGCTGATTTTGAGTGGGTGATGATTTCTCTCGTCCAGGAGGCGGAACTGGGTCACCAACTCCTTCAAGGGTGCAAGGGATAACGCTTTTGGAAACGGGCTGATGTGTGACCACAAAGTGATTAGAACCGTTCGGGCTAAACGATATGCCCCCACCGCGAAGAAAGCGCTTGTCACGGCATCGATGGCAGCGACATCTGGCGTGACGCCTTCATCCACCATTTGTTGGAAAACGCGCAGTGCTTGATCTGGCTTGCCACGTCTTCCATACCCAACAATGAGCATGGTGTACATCACAACGTTCGGTTTGACTCCAAGCTGTGCTGCTGATCGCATGACGCCCTTGGCAGCTTCAAAATCTCCCGACAGGACGAAACTGTCAAGCACCGCGCTGAAATGATAGTGGTTGGGATGGATACCCCGCGCCAAAAGTGAGTCGAAAACGTCCCTCGTCACGTCACGATCGATCGAGGCATTCGCGCTGTGGTTCAAGCGTAGCGCAAAGGCAGCTCCGTCCGCGCGGTGTCCTCGAGCTGTCAAGAGATCTATGATGGGTTCTGACAGCGTGCGGTACCGCAGCGCTTTCGGGAGCTGTATTCCACCAACGGGATCGAGAGAGTCCTTGACCTGAGAAAGCCTCGCGTCCGAAATGGGAACTCGAGGGGCGGTTTGGTGGGAAATGTTTTTCCTGCCACGTCCGTATAACAAGTATTTTTCGCGGCGAAGGGCAGAGGCAAGGATGAGATGAATGTGCCGTGGTGTCGGATGCACGGAGCGATAGAATAGCTGTCGAGCCATGTAGAGCAGGGTACTCGGACCGGCACGTTCGACATCGACCAAATGGCGAAGGACAACTTCAAGAGTGCTCTCGTCGGGGCTGATGCCATGGGATTTCATGGCTCTCAGAACGATATGCACCGAGTTTAAGCCATGAAAACGTAATAAACCCCTCAGAAGAGTGTTGAACAAATGTGTGGTGGGTTTGATACCCGCAACATTCAGTGGCAGAGGGGATTCCGGAATCGTGCTTGCTAATGCATGAAGTGAACGCTGGGACGGGTGGGTGGCGCACATCGCCGCAACAAGCCTGACTGCCATTTGTGGCTGTTTGGTCGCGAAGTAGACGTTGACGAGGGAAGTTATTGTCCCAACCGTATGTTTGATGTTGAGTGCAAGCATGGCTTGAATTAGATTCATTGCGCCTTCGAGGTTGCGCTCGTGCGACATATAATTGATGAAGATTGAAAAAGTTTTCGCGTCAGGCCACGGTTTCGAACTGAGCTCATCCTGGGGGGTTCCCTCGCGGACGTAAAGTTTGTCCCCAGACGAAATGAGGGACTGGATCAGGTCGATGGCTCTGGGATGGAATAAGGACAGAAGCTGAGAGGCGGTGGTAAGATCGTGAAAGCGTAGGCGATTTTGGATGAGGTGGTTTAGGAGACTGGTTGCTGTGTGGTCTGGGAGGTGTGGTAAAGCTTCTAATGCCCGAGCATGGATGTGCAAGTCTAAACCAAGAGACCTGTAATTTGAAGCAATAGTGGCATGGGTGGACGCGTCGATAGGATATCCGCCTTCTTCCATTAGTTGCAAACAGACTCTCGCTCGTGAAAGGTCGCAATTGCGCAAATGAGATGCAAGGAGCAGATGGAAGGTCTTCCGGGATGGGCGAAGCCGGGCCCGGGCGAACTCTGCTGTAATATTGTACAACTCTGCGTAGTTCGCGGTTTCCATCAAGGCCCGTGTTCTCCAATTGAGCAGTCGAGTTGTTGTACGGGGGAGACAATTCGTTGCGAGACGCACAATGGACAAGATTGAGGCCCATTGTTGTCGCCTTGAAAGGTGGTAACAAACGCATTCGAAGGTGTTTGGCTTCATCGTATGGCCGAGACGATGAGCAAGCACGAGGATTCGGTACGCGTGGTGGGGGAACGCGGATTGTGATGTTCCCTCCACCATACTCAACAGTTTGAGGTTGTTGGTGAGAGAGTCGACAAGGGTGGATGTTGTGCGTATCGCGGTCAAAGTGAGATCGTCGCTCCACTGATGAGAAAGGATTTCTGTGAGCTTGGAGAGAGCTGGGTCGTTTGCGGAAACACGAGGATGTGGATTGATGGAGGTTCGGGCAGAGCGGGTTCCAGTTGGTGCTGAACTCGGGACCGGAGGTTTGGGACGGGGCAAGGCCTGTGCAAAGCATCGCTCGGAAGCAAATGAAAGAAATATTGAGGGTGGTGACGGAGCTGAATGGCTAACGCGAAGATGTGGATGTTGCCGTGGAGCAAAAATAATTCTCCTGAGCATGGACGGTCAGGACGACGTCCGAGTTTGAAAGGGTGCCAGTTTTAGTGGACAATATCCTGAACATTAGAGAATAAGAAAAGAGATACCAATGGCAATGAGAAATAAATGGTGCAACTTACACCTCCACAGACGACGTCGCATTAGCTATGTAAACCTGTCGACTGTGCTTGTGATTGCACAACAACACAAGTCCACATTTCCTCATGCCTTTTTTTTCTCTTAATTTTCTCACGAGTTTCTACGGTGGCGAAGTGCACCGCTTCAAAACAGCTCTTATCAATGGATCACTTTAACCATTAAGAATATGCTATTTGCGATGACGACTGCGAGTCATAATCGGGCCAGCAGACCCATTTAGTAAGACTCAAAGACGTTTTCGTCCTGTGAATGCGGAAGAAGAGTACAAGTGCAAGGTTGAGGAAGCAAACCTGAATCATCGCTTGATAACAAAAACCGATGAACCGGAAAATGGTCGACGAAAACACTTAGCTCCGCATGGGCTAAATCTCCATTCGCATCGCAATTATTTTTTTTCTGGGTGTTTCTGAATAAGATCGCAGCAAACCAGTAGTTTCCTAAAGCACGCTCCCCCCCAAACTGCGGTCCTGACCGCGAAGATGCCTGAGGCTTCAATATTTTAACGGATTTCAGCAACCTCCAGAGCGCATTGTTTCATCATTAGGTGGTTCCACGTGATCATTGAGCGGCATCAAACTTCCGCCAAACCCGGCCTTGATATGATCAAATGCCGTGCCATTCGTCACTTCATTCGGTTGTGGTTGTGAATGCGGTGGTCTGTCAGTATGAAAAACTGACTCGACTCATCCTTTAACCGCTCTGCAATCACAAATATCATCCCGCGGCTATGGGCGTCTGTCTCCTTTCAGTTTGCGCGGTGTAGCGCGACGTTTGGCGGTCTCTGGGACACTCCATCCAGAAATAAACCTTCTTTCCATATACGGCTCAATTGTACCTGGCCCATCTCGTGTTTCGACTTGGTTTCGACAGAAGGCTATTTGAAACTCCTTACCTCCACTCAGGTCGCTCCGTTCACAGCTCAGCTTCCGATCATTGACTCGGGCGGCTACCCCTCGTTTGCCAATCTTATAAAGGTCAGTACTTTGCGTCTCCGAAGATCACACATCACTTCATATCAACCTATGGTCAGATCTCACCTCACTGTCCTCGAGACAAGTGCTTCTCAATTCCCTTCCGCCTCCGCATTCAAGTACCCCCGAGTTGATACCCAGACAGGCAACATTCATGACTGGCAGTCTATAACATACAGTCAGTTCCTGCACGATGTCGAGACAGCAGCTTCTTTCTGGTCTCGCAACTTCCGTTCCCTGAACATTCCCAAGAAGTCCGTCATCGGTGTCTGGTGAGACTAATTCAAATTCTCCTTGGTTGTCTTCAGGCCTAACAAATTACAGGATCGGTGGCTTCACATATAGCGACCTGCTACACATATACGGGCTCTCCCGAGCGGGTTTCGTTCCTCAGCTCTTCAGTTTACGCCTACCAAATCCTTCGGTGATCTACGAGCTGCTGGCGAAGGCAAATGCCAAGGCACTTGTGCACGATTCGACATTCGCAGCCAACTTGCACAGTTGCCCAGTCACCACCCATCTTGCAGTGGATCTCGACCTGATGCCATCAATAGACGAAGAGTTGCCCGCCTTGTCTGCCATTCAAGAAGATGAAATCGCATTCATTTACCACACAAGCGGGTCAACCTCGGGGAGCCCAAAACTCGTCCCTTGTAGTTATCGTTGGATGGGATCTGCGATCCTGAAATCATACCAAATTGGCACACCCGCGGACTTGAGTCGGCAGGACGTCACTGTCTGGATGTAAGTTTTTTCCTTCTAGATGGACCTTCATTCCTCGTAATTAAACGAGTTACCTTTCCAGGGGAAGTCTCTGTCACATCGGGCAATCATTCAGTGAGTAGCTATTCTTGAATGCATCCTTTCCATCTCTAATTGCAAATGTCTCTTCAGTGTTGTTGGGCAGTTTGCAACACGGATCGTGTGTCGTGCAACCAACAAAGATCGCGTTCTCGTCCGACGAACTCCTCGACATGATCCACCGCTGCGGACTGAACCGACTCAACCAGTTCGCTGCCTTCCTGGCCAACCACCTTCGCCAATCTCGAGTGGATGCGAAGCTTCTTGCAACACTAGCTACTCTGGATGAGGTGCTCTACAGCGGATTGCCTTTGCCCAGGGACGAAGAAGAATGGGCTTACAAGAACGGCATCAAGTTGAGGGTCAGTATTTTATGTTTCGTCTGTCTTCTCTTACTGACCAGAATTTTCCGCAGAATCTCTTTGGAAGCACTGAATGTGGTGCAATGATGCTTTCAATCGGTGGCAAAGGCCCTGGCGCAGGCCTTCTCAGACCATTAGAAGGGACATCATACAGCTTCCGCCCAATAGCGCCTGTGCAAGAAGGACATCAATCCAACGCACGGTTGCTAGAGCTCATCATTCTAGCTCAATCCGGAGATTGCCCACATACCTCACTCCGACATGCTGATGGCGATTTCCATACTGGCGATCTGTTCCAAGAGACTTCCCCTGGTTCATATGTTTTCCGTGGCCGTGATGATGATTGGATCAAGTCGGAAACCAGTCTACGATGCGATACTAAGTACGTTTTCCCCTTCCAAATCTCCTTGCACTCGATTTTGACTCCGTTATTTCAGAGCCATCGAAGACAATGTACGACAAATGTGTGGTAACCTTGTGACTGAGGTTGTGGTCGTTGGCTCTGGACGTCCATCCCCGGTTATGTTCATTGAACCTGCTTCCGACCTTGATCACGCCAAACTCAAGAAAGAGATCATCCGGAAAACCAGGCAGTTCCATTCAAGACGCTACCTGCACGAACGCATCACATCTACCAATATGATCGTCGTCGTTCCTCCGCAAACCCTTCCCAGAACCGCGACAAAAGGAAATATTCGCCGCAAGGCAGTAGAAGAGGCCTTCAAAGCTCAGCTCGATCAAATTTACGGAGTTTCCCACTAATTCGTATTCGGACCTTACATGGCATTCATATTACCTTAACCGCAACTAGACCCAAAACCTTACAGCTCTAATAGTAAACGCCCTCGCGACCATCTGCTTAACTTATTACATCTGTTCTAACCATGGAGTCATGGATCAACCTTCCGCATGCTTAGCCCCAATCTGTAGCGTTATATCTTTTTTCTTGTTCATTCGCATATCAGCCTGTTTCAGATGGATCCAATAAACCACATTTTGACTGCTCATCATTTCGCTTCATCAAAACATCTCGGACATCAAAACTATCTTACAAGTGGGGACCAGCGGGGCCGCGCTATCTCGCGGCGGTGCCAATACGTGAAGCAAAACCAAGTTTTTTTTTAGAAAAAAAAAGCTCTACCTCTCCACGTTGCCGATCGTTGCTGATCCCACGGAATCAAAAAGTAGATCATCTGCATCAAGAACTTACATGTAATGTGATAGTACCTTGCGTGGCAAACGGCAAACACGGCGCGGCTCGTGGGCCCGAGAAGTTTCCATCTCTAGATTCCGCGGGACTGCGAATGAACACCAGCCTATGATGGGGATCCAGACCACGATAAAACCGGGTTGCCGATCCACGAGGATAGATAAGAATACTTCCTCCTAAGCTGATCCGAAACGTCCTGTTTTGTGTGGGTGGCTGGGTATGTGCACACATCAGGTGGACAGAACAAGAACAAGGGAGCGCCACGAGGGGTTTTGGATGTGACATCTGTTCGCCTCCCAGGGGGGGATGGAACCCCAAGACGAAGGAGATGATGAAGTTTTCGGAAAGACACAGGAACGAAAGAAAAAAATTTCATCGCAGAGTCAGTCAATAACTACCGACTCGGGCCCACCGGTAAGCAGATGTCGGTGCAAGCGTCTGAGGTGATACATATCCTAGATTAAGCAGGCGCTAATCCTGGAACCGAGTGCTGAGTGATTCGACCACACAGAATGCGAAAAAGGGGGCGTCCGTGCCCCCCGATGACCGCATAACACCATGACTCACGAATCAGCGCTTAATGTGACGCAATCGCGCTTTCGTTAATTTACACCTTCTGTGCGTTGCTTTAGGATGCCAAGATCAGCCATGTGGAATACATTGGTTCCTCAGCGTCAAGGCAAGGAACGTGGCACAGCAATCAGCAAAAAGTTCCGGATGATAGTGATTGGTGATGGGTCAAGACGGCTTTATGTCAAATTAGGACGCACATCCTTCGAATCGACGTATAGAGTGAATTTCCCAACGGTCAACGTTCGAGAAGCTCGAACAGAGCCGATGATTTCCGTTTTCTCCTCTGTTTCGCCCTGACTTTGACCCAAACGGGCGCTTAATGAAGAAGCGCGAGAAGCTAGCGTGATATGATGGGTAAGTTGAAGACCGGGATCACTCCGCATGGATGCTTGATCAGGCTGCGGGATACTTCCAAAGAGAGATGGGAAGGGGTGTAGATGCTGTTTGTAAGGCAGTTCTGCGGGATGCGGATTGGTAGGTTTAGTGAGGCCCCAGTTTGTCATGATGATGACGGAGCGGTGGGATTTCCGAAAGGTGACGAGAGCAGAGAGAATATGGTGCAACGAGTGGTCTGCGGGTGAGCTTGGTTTACTGGATGGCGACAAGCGTTTCTGCTCAGAGATGAAGCGATCAGGCCAGTAAAACGCGCTCATTGAATCGATTGCCAGAATGCCGACGGCAGAAGTTGGAAGGTGATCGGCGAGGTAAACAGGGAGATGTTGAATGGTCGCTGTGACCTGGGAAGAACACGTAGGACGGAATATGTGTAGGTTTTGGAGACATTCTTGGAGTGTTGGCTCTAGACTCTCTGGATCCAGAGAAGGGGATCGCGAGAGACGCGTGCGAAGCAAACTCGCGAAGCGTCCAGCAAGAAAAGTCGCGTCGGAATCAATTAGGATCGCTGCTCTTCCCCAACCTCCTACATTCAGAGGCAAGATGCATGTTATAAGGAGATAATAGAGGAGGTGTGTTTTTCCAGAAGTGGGTGGACCCTGTATTTCGAAGACATCGCCTAAATTTAGAGGAGAGGATGGTGATTCAGTTCGTTGTGCTGTGGCGAACAAGTAGGCGTCGAGCGAGGGAATAAGTGTTGGACCTGGAGGTGCATCTAGAGACGAATAATGGGTGTGAGCTCAAAGGGACTTTTGGACTGATTTTCAAATTGGCACTTTTTGCGTTCAAGTCTGCAAGAATCTAGAAAGAGAAATGAGTTGTATATGATACATTAAGAGAACTGTAAAGGTACTACATGAGATAAAGGGGTAGCAGGTGAGGGAAGTAACATTTGCCGTAAACGCGGGTTGAGAGGAGGAGGACAGTAACGACGGCCATCATCACATCAAACACTCTGTCCGTCAGACCTTGCACATGTAACTGTACTTTTCTCTTCTTCATTCTTACTTTCATCTATACAACATACTCTCGGTACAATGGCAACAACAGCACGTCCATCCTCGACACGAAATAGTACAACAGGTCCTACTTCTCTCCCAAGAGGTCCAACAGCTCGCTCAGCAGCTGCTAATGCTTCCCCACGTGTCCCCGCTTCCATCAGCTCGCCTTTAGCTCGTCGTTCTTCTACAAGAGCTACTCCTCCTCCAATCTTGGAAGGCACTCGCGAAGCCCTTTCTGCCTCCTTGAAGCAAGAAACAGATCAAAAGGAGCTGGTACATGAACTCTCCCTTTTCATTTCACATCATTGTCGTTCTCATCATCACCTTTCTCTTTTCAGCTCCTTGTACAGGTTCAAAACAAGGACCTCACCATCTCCACGTTGACAACAGAAAATGATAACCTCACATCGGCTTTGAACGCTGCCGAGGTTCGACTCAATGAGCTGTACTCGGAGCAAGCTCGTTCCGAGGTTGAGTTGGCTCAACGAATGGACATTTCTGAAAAACTTAGAGGCCAAGTTCGTGAATTGGAAAAGGAAAAACGAGACATACAGCGCAGATATAATGAACAAGTTCGTCGTTTCCTTTGTTTCGTTGCGATTTTTTCAAACCATTTTTCATCTTTGTCTAGACCACGACTTTTGAAGCAGAGCGACAAGCTTTCTACGACAACGAACAACACCTGAAATCTCGGATTCAATCTCTCAGCCAGGTGCGCAAACGTCACGAGCCGACATCCACCTCGCAGGAGCCAGATTCGGAGGCCGAGCTTGACGACGTCCCGGAGCATCATTCCATCCTTCGCCCTGGTAGCCCAAAACAAGATTTAAATGATCCCGACACGGAGCCTGCTGAAATGACGTCGTTGCGCTTGGAATTATCGACGCTATCCACTTCCTATTCCTCCCTCCAGAGCACTCTCGTTCTTCTCCAAACTCAGTTGGTAGATCTCAAACGCGTCAACCACGAGCTGCAAGAGGAAAATGAAAGCTACATGATCCTTCTTCGCGAAAGGACGCTTAACGGTCAATTCGATCTTCTCAGGCAGGTTGGGGGTGGCTCCAGTGAGGACGGTGGTGCTGACGACGATCACGATGATGACGATGACGACGACGACGATTACGAGCTTCCGGAGGACACCACTGACCATGGGAGCCTTCGTAGTAATGGTCGCAATACCCTTGATAGAGTCCCTGAAGACCCTCTTGAAGATACCCTCGAACAACAGTTCGAACGCTCATTGGCAGGGGAAGATATGGAGACCGCGAGCCAGCAGAACTCTCGACACCCTTCCCGCCCTGCAAGAAAACGAACCATATCTACTTCCCGTGGAGAGTCTCTTGCAGATCTTCCCATCACAGGGCCTGGTCTTGATCTGGCAGCGGAATTGGGTAGAGCCGAAAACAAAGATATTCTCGATGGCAATGTTATCGAAGATCGCGACCGGTCCATGCCAACAGGGAAAGCGAAGAAAGCGAAGCGGAATCCGGACGGCAGAAAGGCTTCCATTTCGGAAACGACTGGCATCGAACCCAGTCCGTCAACCAACGATGTCGACGCCCTTCGTAACGAAGTCAAATCTCTCAGGGACGCAAACAAAGCATTGTCGCTCTACGCATCCAAAATCATCGACCGAATCATTGCGCAAGAGGGCTTTGAGCACGTATTGGCCGTTGACTACGACAAGCAAGCGACTACCCCCGCAGCCCACACTCCCAAAACGCCAACCACGTTCAGTCCTCCTTCACCACCGAAGCCACGACCTCAATCAGTATTGGTTGGTCGTTCCACATCCAGTCCTATGCCTGCAGTTGAGACCCACCTCGCATCACCCCCACCCACTACATCCAAAGCACAGCGTCGTTCGTTGTCGTTTGACTGGAAGAACTTCTCTATATTTGCGGAGAAAAAACCAGAGACCAATCTTCGTCCTTTGACCTTGAAACCTGGAGCTACCATGACAGGAGCGAGAAAGTTGGAAACCCACGAAGATGAAGAGGACCGAAAGGAGAGGGAACGTCTGAACGCGACTATGAAGTTGATGGGAATTCAACCCCCAGCCCAATCTCCCCCAACGCCAGCAGTTTCCCCCAAGCCTCCTTCAGCGGCTCCCAGTATCGTGAGGCGGTTCTCCCTTTTCGGCTCTAAATCCACGCCAGAGAGCGAGACTTCGTCAGTCCACTCTAACGTCTCCTTTGAAGGGAGTCTCAAGAGCGGAATCGGGCTTGGGATGTCCGGAGGCGGCCTTACTCAGGAAGCTCTAGCTCACGCAGAGGCTGAGAACACGATCGCAGCTCTTGACGCTCATGAACGCAATCTCAGCGCGGAGATCGCCCGTGGAGCTAGCAGTGGATTTACCGAGATCGCACCGCGGGCAGCTGGACGGCGAAGTCGGCGTAGCGCTGGTGGAAGTGGAAGTGGAGGCACAGTCTGGAGCGCAGGTATGGGAGAAGATGGCGCAGAGTAAACATCTCTACAAGTCATCGTGATCTCTGCGGGCGGGTCTCTAGGCAAGGACACATCAATCCTTCCACGTTTTTTCTTCCTCAACATTTTAAAGTTTCTCTATCTGTCATTTTGTTCGCTTCTGGCTCGGCTGTCATTCCTCTTATGTTCAGTACCCCATTGCAGGGAAAAGACGATACGCGTCTATTAGCCTTAATTTGTATCTGGAACGCAATCTGTGTATACCCACATCGTACTATACCGCCGATGGGAAATCTTTAGGTCCTAGATTAGTCTTCACAACCATCATTCATTCATTCCTCCCCCATACGGCCGATCAAGATATCATTCATTTATTTTTTCGCCAACGTCAGTCACCTGTTGAATGCGCAGCACAAGAAAGGCAAGCCGAGGCTTTGCTCCACGCGATGCAAAAACGGCGAGATAAAAAATAAAAAAAGGAGTCAAGTTATTTGGAGACGAGGGTGTTTTTCGCGTGTGTGCGGATTGTTTCGAACGGATTTGATGAAAAATCTGGATTGCTTAGGATCAATGGGTGGCGAAGCTGTTCGGTTTGCCTGTAATTGAATGTAATTTAGGCCAACTGGAGCAAAGCGAAACGAAGAGTTTTGAATGAAACGGCAGATGGAAATGAATACGAGAATACGAGAACCAAAATAAGGAATAAATAAATAAATTCGAAACTGACAATACGCGTTTTCTTTGCTTTTTAGACAGCGTCGCTGCTTTTCCTTCTCCGATCTTGAGTATCGTACGCGACGACGTCGTCGTTGCCGTTGCCGCCGCTGTCCTCTTGTCTGTATTTCCCTCAACAGCGGCGGATTTAGCTGCGCGTTGTGATTTGGTCAAATTTTTCGAATCAGCCACCTCTTGGATGCTTGGAGGGATCGGCGGTTCTTCCAAGGCCGCGATAGCGTCCTGGATGTCCTCGAACCCAGACACGAGTTGCTCTCTTGCTTTACGCTTCTCTCGTCGCTGGTGGGATTTTGAGTAAGGTGAGTGGGAGAGGTCAAGTTCTGTCAATGCGCCTGTAAGTATATGCTGCTTGGAGAAGACGGGGGGGGCGGACTGGGATGGGATGGGGTAGAATAGGTTGTTAGTGACAAGAAAAACGCACTTTGAAGAAACGCTTCGTGTTTATGTTGTAGCTTTTCCTTCTTTTTAAGAGGAGCTGTGGGCTCATCGGCGGTCACTGGCACCTGCTCGATGAGATGAGTGTTTGACCACCTGGCGGGATTGGCGAAAGCCGAGACGAAAGTGCTTTACTTCAGGTGCCAGGATTGCAGAACCACTGGCGTTCGGAGGATCTATAGGAAAGTCTGCTGCATTCCGGTGCATTGGCTTGATCGGCGCATTGTGTAACGAGGAACGACGACGGCTTTCCTTGGGCTAGAGATTCCATGAGTATGGCTGCGTCTGTGTCAAAAGTCCTTGCGTAGAGCTTGCCATAGTGGATTATGACGCCAACGAGTGGACAGGCTCAGATCACTGAAGGTAATGGGAAATTTGGTGGTGTGCCAAACAATTTGTTGAGGTACTTCTTTGTCAAAGAAAAATGGTCCCGTTCACTCTTCAGTCAAAAAAAAAAGTGCGATACACCCTCGCCTTCGCAAAACTATATAGTACTAAATATATCTATCGATGCAAGGTTATGCACGTTCTAAGATGTACTTGAAGTTTCCAGCTCTGCATTCGCTGTCCTTGTGTCGTCAATCCCCACAATTGCAAAACTGATCAAAACCAAAACGGCGCCAAAGATGACCTGGCTGGAAGCAGGTTTTCCTAGGAAAAGGTCGCCTAGTACCGCCAATGGGATAGTCAGGCTGAGTCCGACAGTCACCAGAAGTGGGGTTGTCTTCAACATCGCAATAACATAGATATAATCGCTGGAGAGCGTGATGGCCATCTACAGCGCAAGACAGATACGATCGTAAACGGTTTGGAAGGAAGGGAGGTAGAAAGGGTGACTGACGTTGAGAAGCATAGCGAGAACCATCTTTTGGGTGCTCGGAAACTCGAGGGTCTCCATTCCGGCCCAGTTGAGTACGAGTCCGATAGGCCACAAAAGCAAGACGTTGAACAACCCAACAAACCCGAAGAAAAGCTGCATGTTGATGCGGGATTCAGAGCGGATGCGCACTTTGAGGAAAACAACGTAGCCTGCATAGAAAAATGCAGAAAGGAGGGCGAGCATGTCTCCAAAGATGGGACGGGATCCATGAGTGGGGAGCGTCGTCCCAGGTGGTTCGCTAACCAGAGTGGCTGATGAGTCGGACAGGGAGACCAGGACCACACCTCCGAAGCTGTGAAATGGAGTATACATTCACGGTTGAAACATGATATATTTCGCGATAGTAGACCCACCTTGTGAACACAGCTCCAATCTTGGCGAGAGTCAAAGACTCCGCACCGAACAGGTGCCCAATAACCATCGTAAAGAACCCTGTCGTGGAGTTTAGCAAGAAATAGCGACCATAAGATAAGAGACTTACCACTCATGCTCGACAATATTGTAGCACTAGCAACACTTGTATAGTTGAGAGATGCGTTGACGGACCAATTGGCAATGAACCAGAAGAGACAAAATATGAATGCGAGGTCGACAGTTTCACGGGCACTCAGTGGAGGTAGTTCAGCTCTTGGGGTCGATGGGTGGTCCTCATCCTGTGAGTCGTACGGTTAACAACACGTTCAGCTCACATGGTTCAACCGAACCTACGTCTGCATGTCCTCCTTCCGTGGGTAGCTGCTGATATCCAGTTCTAAAACCAAGATTATAAGATGCCCTCCATGTGCGAAATGGTTGGATAACACACTCGATGTTTCCACCTCGGTATTTACGCCAATAGTATTGGAGGGCGAAGGGTATCAGGTAGAAAGTGAATGAACTGGTATTCAGATAGGTGACTCTGATATGGATGGGGCGTTCAGCAAGCGGTCCGGGTTCAACAAGCGTTCAAGCGACTTGCAAGAATGGTTTTTCAAAACCGCCTTCAAATACAGCCTGTAACTATTGTCAGCTCGGCCAATTACCTCTGGGTTGAATTCGCAGACCTGGGTGACAAAATTGCTCAATGTCCAAAGGATAACGACAATGAAGAGCAACCCCGTCCCAACGATA
>CEMH01202231.1:0-10876 GCA_001179725.1 Macrocystidia cucumis | reverse complement strand
GAGTAGTTGTTGTCGGCATCCATCGTGCCGTTTTCCAGTTGTATAGTCGGCGTCTCCAACCAAGCCTGCGGCTTCACCAGCGTCCAAGATTGAGCAGCTTGAACGTACAAGGACGCATCCAGAACGCCAAACCCATATTTGTAGCTGTATGGTCTCCCCGTCGCGGTTTTCTCCCAGTCGGCGTCCTCTGGACTGATCATACGTGCAGTTTCGACGCAAAGATGTTGGATATCTCGCCAAGTTAGATCCGGACTAGCCAAGGGTCATTAGATTATGCAATTAGTATGAGAAAGACACTTACCGAGCTTCTAGCGCTAGGGCGAAGACACCAACTGCATTGGGGGCAGCAGCTGAGGTTCCCCCATGCGACTTCGAGCATGCGTTTTTACCAGTATCGGTCGTCACCTTGACTTAGAGTAAATATCGACCCAAAAGACCTGAAGAATATACGTACGATACTTCTGCCGCCTCCCGAACTGTAGGCCACGATCATGTTGGCGGCGCATGGTTCCGAATAATACGGGTGGAGACCTTTGTGGTCGACAGCGGATACGGTGACGGAGTAGATGCTGTTCGTGTATCCATCGAAATTACATTGGTCGCTATGAGCAGCGCCGTTGCCACTGGCGAAGACAAAGATGGAGCCCTTCCCACCACGTCCGTCATTGATGCCGTTCACAACAGCTTTCTTAATGAGATATCCCGGACCCTCCATTGACTGCCCGTTATCAGGTGGTCCCCAACTGCAGCTGTAGATTGAAACATTTTGGTAGCCATAGTTGAGGGCTGCAGCTTCGTCCACATCACTGATGGGGCCCGAAAGGATCCGAACACCGGCCACTTTGGATTCGTAGGCGATCCCCATTCCACAAACGGTATTTTTTCCAGCGGCCACCTGGCCAGCGCAGCGAGTTCCGTGATGATCGTCGTATAATTTGGGTGTAGGGAGATCAACATGATCGTTGAAGTCATAGGAGTCAGCCGCATCCTGGGGCACGGAGTCAGAAAAAGCATAAAAAGGAGCACCTAACACCCACAAAGTTGTCTGCAAGATCCTCGCTAGTATAGTCCAAACCATCATCCACCAATGAGGAGATTATTCCTTTGCCAGTGATGCCCATCTCCCATACTGGTGTTACGTTCATCATATGTTCTGGATATTCGTCGTTCACGAGATGCCATTGTTCTGAAAACAGTGGGTCGTGAATATCAAGGCGGTCTGAGATTGCCTTCGAAGACTGGGGGGGCTGGTCTGAACTGGGAGGCCGAATAGGCGGAGGAGCACGTTTTGTACGCTTCCGCAGGGTTTGGTGAGAAAGATGCTTGACAGCGGAAGTTATTAAGTCTGCATATGCAACCTCCTCCGAACGCGAAGAGAGCGTGGACGGCTGTGAGGAGGCCAACTTTTGGAGTTTTGTAAACGTGTCGATAACTGGATTTGAAGGTTCCTCTCGTGGGGATATTGATGATAGCGGCGGCCGTTCCGTTCGAACCAACCAATGATCCTTTAGCTCTCCAGCTTGCTCTACCAATTCAACTCCGAGAGCTCGTGCGACTTCGGCCAGCGATACGCTTGAAAAAGGGTCATGTTGTATAACATAGTAATGATGAGTGTCGTAGGAGCGCTTTGCAGGTATTCCTAAAGCTACTTGGGAAGCCAAGATAGCAAAAAGAAAGGATATTGGTACTCGCATTGTGCGAGTAAAAAGAGGAAAAGATGAGGGAGAGGGTGATGGTATGAGGAGGGAAGGGGTGTGGACCCTAAAGGCAGTTCTAGTGGCTGGGAAGACCAAGAGCAAGAGTCCGACACCGGAAATACACTCATCAACAACCATTCTCACCACCTCCCTCCCTTCATCCCTGTATCGCCCAACGTCGCACTCAGCGCCCAACCATCAACTTATATGTACACCCGTACTTGCTAATTCAATATATCCGTTCTACTTCCAAATAGCAACCGCGGTGGCTGTTTTGACACGCGACATACCCAAAACAGTTACTCTCATTTTGCTTCTTTCCAACAAATATGAAGTTCTTTGGTCCACCTGACAGCGATAGCCACGGCCTATCGCCTTGTATCTTATCGAATCATGTCCAGAGCCCTGAAAAGAGCCACAAAACATCGAATGAACCTCTCAAATGACCGACCTGACGTCGAATCCCTTATCCCGACCATGTGTCGATGTGTCGACGTGCGTATTTTTGAACTGATAATACAATTTCTTGTGCTTCTTGCCACACTTATCGCTCCATACATGAGAACATAAGAGACCGGTTCGGCAAAGCCTCATCGAATCCGCTTTGCGACTCCCCACCCACTATAGAGCGGTTCAGCCCCCCACCCATCATGAAACAGGAGATTTCCCAAGAGTATGTTGACACATTACCACCCCGAAAGGTCTACTGGTTTCGTGGTACGGTATTCCAGATTTTGGTCGTCGGCGGTGTTTTTTTCTGCGTGAGTCTTTGCTCTTCTTCTCCGCTTGGCGTTGGTGTTGACGGAGTTATGGAAGGCACCGGTAAGCTTCAGCACTTCGTACCGTGATTGGTGTGGTGATGTTCTTTCAGGGGATGTACAATGCCTTGAGTTCACTCGGCGCGGGTGGATTGGCCACGCCGTGGTATGCGAATGCCACCACAGCCGCGGGCTTTGGTGAGTCGTTTTTCGCAGCATTCCCTTTCCCAAGCGTCATGGTTCCCTTCGTCAAGTATTTATGGCGGTACTCTGCGTGATCGGTGGTGTCATCGTGAGCAAAATCGGTGTCAGATCGTCGCTATTTGTGAGTATGAGACCGTCCCTCCAACGTGCTTCTCTATTGAAAACAATTTAGATCGCTAGCACTGGTGACATCTTGTCTGTAGAAACGTCAGTTCCCACATGTAGTTCCTAACTGACTTTTGCATCAGATATGCTGGGAGCCTTTACCTGAACTCCAAGAACGGTACTCAATGGTTCCTCATGCTCGGTAGGCTCCATCTGCGCTCCACGTGTCCGAACCACCCGTTCACCCATCTATCAGGCTCCATAATCTCGGGATGCACCGATGGCTTAATGTATGCCGTTGAGGGACCCATTATCACTGGTGATTTTCTTCAACTCCTCCTTCGCCTTCTGTACTGACCACCAACCTAGCCTACCCAGAAGCTAGTCGTCGCGGTCGCATGCTTGCTTTGTGGGTTTTCATGCGAAATGCTGCTCCTGTAATCGGCGGCGCCATCATTTTTGCCCTAAATTCAAGCCTCGACTCAAGCGGAGGTGTTTCCCTCAAGACATACCTCGTCATAATTGGCATCATGTGTGCCGGCCCCTTTATTGCGCTTCTTCTTTCCAATCCTACCAAGGTTCAAAGGAAGGACGGTGTTCGCATTGTGCTCCGCAAAGCTGGATGGAAGCAGACGTTGACCGAGTGGTTCAAGGTGATATCATCTCCCAATGTGAGTCTCTAACCTCTGGGAACGTTCCCCCGGCACAGATCCCTTAATTCTCAGATTCTGTTGTTGTGCCCTTTGTTCTTCACATCCTGGTTCTATGGATCATACACAGGTAGCGCGTCTGGAAGCGATAGAAGCACAAAACTTACATCTGACTAGGAACGTTGGAGACTCAATACTTCGACGTTCGCACCCGTGCTTTGAGTGCATTTGCTATCCCTTGGGGTGACATTGCGGGCGGGTTCATGATCGGGTATTTCCTGGACAACAAGTTCATGACGGTCAAACAGAAAGCAAGATACAGCTTCGTCGTTCTAATGGTCACTAACCTGGCGCTCTGGTGAGTGTAAGTCCTACACTTTGCAGCGCATTGTTGAGGCGCTTTGCAGGGTATGGACCGCGGTCGTCACAAAGCAGCTTCAAGACAAGAACCCTGTGATAGATTGGACATCACCCCTTTTTGGAAGCACCTTTGCACTCCTCATTTTGTTCGACTTAGCCACGATGGCTACTCAAACTAGCCTGTATTGGATCATTAGTCACAGTAAGTTTTGGAGCTTACCACCCTTGGATTCTTGTCAATTCCCCACAGTGTCCGATGACTTCATTACCCTTTCGTACATGACTGGGACACTTCGCGGGGTGGAATGTGCCGGCCAGGCGGTAGCATACGGAATCAAGTCAAGTGACACCTCAGACTGGTTGTCAATCGGTCTCAACGTTGGATTGAGTGAGGATCTCGCCGCACACACCTTTATTAAGGATTTAACTGTTTCCGTTCCCACAGTCGTGTTTTCCCTTCCTTTCGCATGGATGGTCGTCCGTAAGATCGGCGTGGAGGGCTTTGAAAAGATCACGTTCGATTCTGGAGAGACATCACGAGAAGAATTAGACCTGGATCAGGAAAAGGCAAAGGTCAGCTACTAAATCTAGGCCAGGTACATTCTTTGCGATGCCCGAGGGACATGTGAAGACAATGCGAAACGTTTTTCACACATTAGCTAAATCACTTCGCGTTCTTTGCAAGACGATCCCTTCGAGCCGGTTCCGGGGCGTCATATCTTCTGCGTAATAACGCACAACAACCGTGAAGGCTGAATCATATATCCACGGTCGTCCAAGGGATGAGGTGTATCGCGCACAAACGCCAATGTTTACGACAGGAAACGATCGGCGCGCGATGTAACGCGGGGTGGAAAAACCTCGGCGGATTCAAAAGCTCACACCGACGTCAACTCCCACATCTCATCTCGACCTGACAATGTGGTCGTGGAGTGCTAGTCTACTCAGGAATTTGTCAGTTGAACGACAGTTGAGACAAAAAAAGGCTCGTTCGCACAATTTGCTCAGTTTGAAAACGGTAACTTTTTAGGTTCATACGTTGTTATCCGAATTAGAGGTTGCAGATGACAATTGGAGTTAAGAAACCGACAATCGTGGTTGCGGCAGCGCTCTTTGTCCCTGTATGCCCCAGTATCGGACGGCTCCCCAATTGGACGTCAACGCCTTGGAACACGGACCATACCCCCTTGATTGCTACCAATTGTGAACTACATCAAAAGCAACAGTTGCGTTCATGACGGTCTGGCCTGCCGATATCGGTGCGCAATCCTTATTACTTCGCACTTGACAGGTCCATGTGCTCTGAGATACTTATGGTAAGTTTGAGGGCGCTAATGACTCAAGCGGCGTATTCCGAGAACTCACTGTTGGAGAGCTAAATACAGAACAACGCCAAGAAACGGAGCGGTGATGACTTTTGGGTGTGTGGCAATGCCATCATGGTTTTGTCCCCTTGGGAAGTGTTGACGAATGGAAGCGAATTCCTCTTGAAGGCCAACATCACACTTTCGGGCCTGATGCCATTTCGGCTCTGTGTGTCCTACACGCGAGAAAATGGCTGCTGTTGGGCGTTGCACGGCGGTTTTCGGTTCTGTAGCTGTCGATGCACGCAGTTCCGCAGCACACTTGCCCTCATGACTTGAATGAACACGCTACGCGAAACTTCGAAATAAGCGGTGTGTAGCATCAAAAGTTGTGAACATTGCCCTGGGAACCGAAGACTGATCGCAGTTTGAGAAGCAGGAACACAAAAAATGGTGCGTAAACATCATGATGCAGATACGGAAAGACTGTTCTTGGTGACGCGCCGTTGGTTTTCTCATCAATACGGGGTCTTTACAGCCGCATGCCCATGTCATCTCCCGCCCTCGGCACCGATTTTTCTCGTTCGGACGACGTAAGTTCCGTTCGACCTTCGCGGAGAATGAAATCTGAGGGTCCATCCAGACATTCACAGCTCCGTCTACTACCTATCTTGGAATATGTTCTTCTCCATTGGCACTGTCCGTGAAACTCTCAGGTTGTAACTTACGCGTTCCACGGCCCTTCTTTCGTTTCGCAATATAAAAGGCTCTCGAAAAAGTTGTAGGATACATCGAGTCGTTCCTAGAGTTCGAGCAATGTTTTCGGCACTTGTACTTTCGTCCTTGCTCTCTGTCGCGACTGCATCGGTCGGCCCACAAGCTGATCTGCATATCGTCAATGCTTTCCTCAGCCCTGACGGTTTCAACCGCTCGTGAGTCTGCATTGCCTCCCTTCAGGCTCTGTGTTCATAGCGTTTTAAGGACTGTGGTTGCGGAAGGCACATTCCCTGGCCCTCTCATCACCGGGAATAAGGTATAGACCCTGAATTCAACCACTCCACGGCTCCCTCCGACTGATCCATGTTTTGTAGGGAGATCAGTTCCAACTCAATGTGATTGACCAGTTGACAGATCCGACGATGCTTCGAAGCACCAGTATAGTAGGCATTTTTCTTTACCCTCTTTGTTTTACATCAATACTATAACTGACATGACTTCGTTAGCACTGGCATGGATTTTTCCAACAGGGATCCAGCTGGGCCGATGGCCCAGTCGGAGTCACGCAGTGTCCAATTATACCCGGCAACTCATTTTTGTACGACTTCTCTGTGCCCAATCAAGCAGGGACATTCTGGTATCATTCCCATCTATGTAAACACATATCTCCGCAACCTTTGACGGCTGATAACTGACTCATCGACAGCGACCCAGTACTGTGATGGTTTGAGGGGAGCTTTCGTCGTGTATGATCCTCAGGATCCCCATGCAGACTTGTGAGCATTACCCTTTACCCCCTTTCGCGTTTCCCACTCATAGGCTTATTTTTAAGGTATGATGTCGATGACGGTAAACTCGGGTCTCCTATCTGGGCTTAGGATCGAACTAATGTTATCAAAACACAGAAACCACTGTCATCACTTTGGCTGATTGGTGAGCCCTCGGTTGCGACCCGTGCGAAACTTTTGATCGCTGATCAGTTTTGTTTAGGTATCACACACCCGCCCCTTCTGCAGGACGAGTGCCAACTCCTTCCTCCACGCTTATCAACGGGAAGGGTCGCTGGTCCACGACTCCGACAGCGGATCTGAGCGTCATCAATGTGCAACCCGGAAAACGTTATCGTTTCAGGTTGGTGTCCACATCTTGCGATCCGAACTTCAAGTTCTCCATCGACGGGCACAACATGGTAAAACAACTTTACGAGAAGTCTATTTTCTATCTCTGCTGATAGCAACACACTCTACAGACCATTATCGAAGCTGACGGCATCAATACCCAACCTCTCGTCGTCGATTCGATCCAAATTTTCGCCGGTCAACGATATTCTTTCATTTTGGAAGCAAACCAGCCCGTGAACAACTACTGGATTCGCGCTCTTCCCAACTTGGGGGTCACGAACTTCAACTCTGGTGTGAACTCGGCTGTTCTGAGTTACGCAGGGGCACCAACAGGATCCGACCCCACCACACCCCTTGTGGCCAGCGTCAACCCCCTTGTCGAGAACAACCTTCACCCATTGGAGCAATTCACCGTCCCTGGGACTCCTGTTCCCGGAGGAGCCGATGTTGTACAAAACCTTCAAATCGCTTTCAACGGCACATTTTTCACGATAAACAACGCTACGTTTATCCCCCCAACAGCTCCCGTATTGCTTCAAGTCTTGAGTGGCGCCCGCACGGCCCAGGAGCTGCTCCCACCAGGGAGTGTATACGTGTTACCCAAGAACGCCTCAATCGAGCTCACCATCCCCGGTGGTGCTGCTGGTAGTCCTGTATGTTGACGCCTGGCTCATATAACCTTTCGAAGCACTGATCTGAGGCACAGCATCCTTTCCATTTGCACGGAGTGAGTGACATTCCAACGGGACGCGGATTTTCCTCATGAGACCATTCGCAGCACGCATTCGATGTGGTCCGAAGCGCTGGTAGCTCTGCAACCAACTACATAAACCCAGTGAGTACCTTTCTAGAACATAAGGATTATACGAGTTAAATACGGCGCCTCAAGGTTCGACGTGATGTCGTCTCCACTGGTGTGGCTGGCGACCTTGTCACCATCCGCTTCCAGACCGACAACAGCGGCCCATGGATTCTCCACTGGTCAGTCCACCTCCTCACGAGCCTGTAAACTAAAACCTGATTTGAATTCCTTCATCCTCTCTAGCCACATTGATTGGCATCTTGACATGTAAGCTACTGCGTCTATCGGATCCTAGGCTCATCGGGAGGTCTCACATTCTCGACAGTGGTCTTGCTGTTGTTTTCGCTGAGGACGTTGACGGTATCGCGCAATCCTCGCACCCTCGTAAGCTTGTCCAACTTTCTATACGGGGACCAATGACTAAATCCAACGACAGCCGCTTGGGATCAACTCTGCCCGGCTTACGACGCGCTTCCCGCTGACCAACACTAGAAGGGTAGTTATTTAACTTACAAAACTTAAGGGCGTTTTTATATCCAAAATATTCTGCACGTACTACTATGATTCAATAAACAGAGTTTTAAGGTTAGCAGACTTAAATCGGATTGACTGATTTGTTTTACTATTTCGAAAAACTGGTGTGCTACACATGAAGGGGTATGAAGTGGTGCTATCAGTACAATTATGCAATGGTCGACAAACCCTATCCGTCCAGTCGTGAGTTTAAGACTTCAAATGGCGACTTCGTCAGCATCTGTTTCAAACCGAATCAAGCAGTATGCGTTATCTTGATTTTGGACGTGCTTCCAACTCTGGATGACGCAGGAGAGCAGAGGAGAATCGACGGCCACGTCTATGTTCGCTTTCAATTGCCGGTGAACCTCGACGAGATTTCCAATCACGGGTTCGAGGCGTCGACGGAGAGCCTCTCGGGCTCGACGATTATCACGGAGATCAGCCCGTTCCAACCCATCCAAAAATGCACACTAGAGAAATGAAGTGCGTCAAACACAGAACGCGGGAGATCTTCATGTTGTGGCCCACCTTGTCATGAACGGAGACGACAAACCATTCGCCAGCTTCATCCTTCAATACAATGTAAAATTGGAATTTATACCTCACGTTTTCGCGTGTCATATCTGTGCATTCCCCACAAGCTCTCATGTTCTTCGGTATGCTGTGCAAAATGTTAGGAAAGAACAAGCGACAGTCGGAAGAAAGCCCATACTCTTTGTGGCATTCCTCACAATACATGTAGAACCGGTCTTCAAGATCCATGGGATGGATATCAACGATTCGGGCGATGACCCGGTGGTACCCGGGAATAGTAGAGGATGCCTGAATTTCTTTGATCGTTTGACTAGAGCGTTTCCGCCCAAGTTTACTGCGAGCAATATCGAATGCAGGCGTGATTTCACGCGTAGTATACGACGTCTCAGTGCTTGTGGCTACGCGATTTTGTTGCCACTGTTGCTTACGTCTACGTTTGGGGTTAAAGGGGGGCGAGCCGTCAAAGAGAGGTACACGTACAGCTGGAGCTTCAACAATTCGGTGTTCGAGTCTTGAGCCATTAATGGGAAAATCTGAGGTTGATGCTCGCTGAGATAAGCCACACAGGCGTTATGTGCGGCGCTGTCCTTCAGCCTGAAAGCCTCAAGACGGCAAAAACTTCCAGGAGCGATAGCTTTGACCGTTTCGACCTGTACATCAGGTACAAAGATGGTGACGATGCAACCATCGAGACCCTGTGACCAGGTCTCCTTCCCCGCATAGCGGAGTCGCGAATTCCGCGTGTAGTCTGTGACGAAAACTCGATTGGCCTTGTTCGGGAGAAAGACAGTCTGAATAACCTGGTTTCATCGTGAGCAGTCGCTGAGGGGTCGGGTAAGGAGTCCATTGCACCTCGACTACACAGTTGAAATATTCGTCTGATTCGATGTCTGCCATGAGCTTGTATGGGTATTTCGCCGGGGCGGTCGCAGCAGCGTTAGTAAAAGCTTGTTTACGCCTAAGCGTGGGGACTATCAGAGATTGGGAGGGTTACGGTGGACGGAATAAACCTCACTCTATCAAATTTCGTAAAGATGGATCGACGCTCGCGTCTTGTTGTTGTAGTCGTTGCATCTTCAGCTCCTTGATTTTCCCTTCAACAAAGCCTCCCTTGCTTCGGACCATGCGCGCGTTTCCGATAGAATAATATTCACCTCGACACATCGTCCTCGCGAAGGCCCGTGCCTCGTCCCAAACCTCAAACTTTACTACGTGTTCGGACATACCCAGGGGACACCACTGTGCCTTTACAGGCGCAGTCCCTTGACATGGGGTATAATCGGTAGCGTAGATAGTGAAGGGGTTGTCGTAATCGTTTTCGTGAGTAAACAGGATCTAGTCATGAAAATGAGTCGTACTCCTTGTGCTCGGCAGATATACGGACCTCAACTGTGCAATCAAAAAAACCATAAGGTTCTACATCCGGTCCCGCGTCTGTTAATAGTCGATGTTGTCGTTTCCCAGAAGCGACCGCCCTGATTTGCATCGTCTGCCCTGGTTGGCTGGCGCGCTCGTCTCTATCTTTTTGCCATTTTGCTAATGACGCACATAAGCCGAGATCAAAGTCCGCAGGCTTGTAAAAGGGGGTGAACGAGAAGCCTGTTCCGTTCGCGAGGCCCTCGCTTTCAGGCTTTCCGCCCAATTGGGGTCGTTGTGCCGCTCCCTGTACCATATCGTAAATTGCCCACTGCGCGCGGTCGTGGTAGCCAACTCCAGTGTAGTGCGAAATGCTGCTTTTGTCGTTTTTTGCGACCTTGTATGAATGCGAATGATGAGTAGAACAGTGGGTGGGAGGAGCAATAACATGCCTTGATATTGCGAAGGATGATAACGTCGCCCTTTTTTGCGTAAGGGAGCCATTCTGCGTGGTGTTTTGTAAACAGGGTGACCGTAAACGACTCTGTTATGTTGTCGTTGGTAAGGCTTTGATCCGTAATCCGTAGAGAACAAGAATGCTCTAATGGAGGAGTGGTATACATTAAGGTCACCGTTTGGCAGCTTGATAGGGAATTCGCACTCATACCTTGGGTGCGAGTGGTTTTGAAGATTGCGTCTTCCGTAAGCACCGCAACGAAGTTGTAGAGTCTAGTGACATCCACGCTCGTCTG
>CEMH01202220.1:0-10616 GCA_001179725.1 Macrocystidia cucumis | reverse complement strand
CCGGCAGGACAACGTGTTTTTCTCCATTGTGGAGTCTTATAGCGACGATAGCACGCCCGCGTTGCTGAAAAAGTTTGAGCAGAAGCTCACCACGAACGGAATCCGTCATCGGTTTATCATTCAAGATACATCGATCCCTCCGCTGATACCGGGCAGCATGGAGACGCGAATAAATTACCTTTCAGCAGTTCGCAATCTCGCCATCGCACCTCTGAGGGAAGGGGCGGAAGGATATGATCGGGTAATATTCAGCAACGACATCATGGTCGAGGCTGAATCTGTGCTCGAACTGTTGAACACAAGGGACGGCGACTATGACATGGTTTGCGGCATTGATACAGGGAGATGGGGGTTCGTTTCGACCGCACGACTACTATTCATTTCTGACATTCATGTTAACTCAATTTACAGGCTATATGACGCTTGGGTCACTCGAGATCGATTTGGGCAACTCGTGTCTTCCCTGTGGCCATACATCCTGGAGGAGGGGGGGCGACGCGCCGTGTGGTGGGATGAACCGGTGCCAGTGTTCACCTGCTGGGGCGGGATTACCGCATTCCGTGCCGACCCATTGCTTCCCACTCACCTCCGCAACTCTGGCAGGCTCTCGACATTGGCTCTCCCGGAACCCTTGCCAAAATCCCATCCCGCCTACTCAGCCGGTAATCTGACGTCGCCTGCGCTCACACCACCCATCAGCTTTCGAGCTTCTGGCCCGGATGAATGTCTTTCGTCCGAGTCCTTCTTATTACCGTATGATTTCCGACGACAATTCTTGCTTGACAAGATCTTCATGAACCCGCGGGTGATCGTGAGCTATGGGTGGCGGCACTACTTCTGGTATAAGTATGTGACCAGGCATTGGTTGGTAATGTGGTGGATGAAGAACGTGGATTGGAGAGATAAAGAAAGGATGAAAACCGCAAGGGTGAGTATTGGAAATGTGGAAAATGCTTATGATTGGGATGGCGGGAAATGTATGAAGGTGGGGATTGCGTTGACTACGATGGGTATGAATTGGACTCACCCCTCATTGTTACAGTGGTGGTAGAGGGGGGCATTGCCAAGTGGTGACCGCAAGCACAATGAGGGAATTGTACTACACTTTCATGCACGCTCAACGACTGCGGGAATGTATTGTCATTTACCCCTCAGGTTCCAACTTTTAATCGACCCAGCGCACAGCATGAGGGCAGCGGCGCCTTCAAGTGATTCATGTTATATTTATTAAATCCTCCACGCTAGATACATAAAAGTGTTGAGTATGATGTTATGAACGCAATTACTTCTAGGCTCACTTCCATCCTCTTCATTCTCGTTGTACAATGTGCGGGTCTCGCCAAGCAGTTTCTGCGGGAGGGTTCTTTCTGCGCTGTCTGAGCTGGTATACATTAATGAAGCAGACACACATGAGAGGTTATTCGTGACATCGGTCCTGCATGTGGCGAATGACGTGAAAAGCGCACCCCCAAAGGAGAAACGCCCCTGAGGATCCAAACAGGTGCAAAGCGGGGCGGAAGGGTTCTCAACACACACGGTCGTGAACACGATGCTTGGTGAGCTCAATCCACTCTTCGCATTTGTTCCCGCCTCAAATCATTGAAATATCGCACAGTCGTCGGTCTGACAGGAGGAATAGCCACAGGCAAATCAACAGTGTCCACTCTTCTTCGGGAGAGGTACCACATCCCCATCGTAGACGCTGACACACTCGCTCGTGATGTCGTTCGTCCCGGCACTCGTGGCCTCGCGCAGATAGTATCTGCGTTTGGTCCAAGTCTGTTACTCGACGACGGTACCCTCGATCGGAAGAAGTTGGGACAAATCATCTTTACGGACGCCGAGAAGAGGCGAACACTGAACGAAATTGTCCATCCGGCTGTCAGATGGGGAATGTTCAAAGCAGTTTTGGGATATTGGATCCGAGGGCATAAGTTGTGTGTTCTGGATGTTCCACTCTTGATTGAAGGTGGTTTATGGAGATTTATGTCAAGGGTGGTCGTTGTTTATTGGTCCGTCTTACTGGCTTTTCTGGACCATTCTTGTCATGTTCATGACCCCACACTTGCAGCCCGGAAGACATTCAACTCGAAAGGCTCATGTTGCGTGATTCATCGACGAAGGTGGATGCTGAGTCACGTCTGAAATCCCAAATGAGCATCGAGGAGAAACGCAAATATGCCCACCTTATCATTGACAACTCGTCGACGCAAGCCGAACTCCACAAACACGTTGAAGCTGTCGTCTTACAGCTTCGCAAAGAGGCGAGTTGGGTATCGCGAGGTTTTTGGCTTCCGCTGGTGGCGATCACCGTCACAGCTTTGTTTTGGCGAGCATGGCGTCGTTGATACGTAGTCAGCGCTAGTCAGCTGTGGATGATTAGATGATTAAACGTCACAAAGGATACCCTTGTGTTCTCCTGAAGTTTATCCTTGGCTCATGAATTGGCTGTTTCTCAACTCATGGCCCAGTCTCGGTTTGATGATGCCCCACTTGACAGGAATACAATGTTTTTACGGAAACGGCGGCTTGCGTACCATCATCGTTGCTCACTGTCATCGTTGATGCCACGCTCCACTTTTTAGCACCGGCACATCACCCAGATCGAACCCGGTGCACTCTGTCGTGTGGAAGAGTGGATGTTTTTTAAAGAGGATGTCAGGTGAACGAAAAGGCATATACGACACCGCGATCTACCTGTAGAATCTTACTGACCGGAGTGGCATAAGTAGGTCTAGAATGGCCGTGAAGACCGGAAGCAACTGGCCGCAGCGTTTTACCGAGGACACGACTAACCGCCCCCTCAGGAATTGCACCTGGCTTTGTCGACATCTGCGCCTTCGCTTTCACTCATTACTTGATTGAGAATATCGCTATATACATCATCTAACTGTTACCTGTGTAAATATTGTCGCTGTTGCACCAACAGCAATCACGACGCACCGCGTTGTGGTGACAACATTTTCATCAAAGCAACCCTGACGTTCAATGACCAGCTTCACTTCGCACCATGCGGAACAACTTCACCTAGAGAATGTCTCCTCTTGCCCTCATCATCCGGCGGACCCACTCCCTGTACCGCCACGTCGAACACCTCCACTGGTTTCTGTCATTCGTTCTGATCCATGGCGCTTTCTTTGCCCTCTGGACGTTTACAATAGGCTTTGACATATGGCCCGCAGCATATCCTGGAGCACGAACCCAACTCGTCCTTCTCTCATTCAGCTTCCCTACCTGGGCTTTTGTGACGCTCTGCAGTCGTTGGGTGCTGCAACGCACCCGAAGGCGGCAAATCGAGGAGAAAGGTTATGAGTTTGTAACTCTGCTTGGTAACCGTCGTGGCAGTGAGGACGAGAGAGACGCTGAATTACTCAATGGCGCCCGTCCCCCCACGCAATTTGCCTCAAGCTCGTCCACGACCTCCGACTCATCAGCCATGATCTATCTCTCTGTGCTGCTTCTTGGTCTCGTCCTGCTTTTCTCCCATGAGAACGCTGGAGATCACCGATTTCGGTCTACCATTGAAAAAGCGAACCGTTCACCAAAACCTGAAGGTTACGGGCGTAAAGGTAAGAAATTCAGACTTCTAAGTATCATTACTGACTGTATCTATTCAGAAAAGGTTTTCATCGCTGCCATGTTTAGTAACGATGAACAGATATTGCCTAGTTGGTCAAGAGAAATGTTGAAAGTGGCACGTTACATTGGCAAGGTAAATTTTAAATCCCAGGTTGAACTCTCCTTGCGAAGGGGTACTCAACGATTTCTTCCTTGTTTATGTAGGACAACGTCTTCTTCTCCATCGTCGAGTCAAACAGCGTAGACGCAACTCCATTCTTACTGACTTCATTCAGGCAGAAACTAATCGAGGAAGACTTCCATCACGAGTTCGTCCTTCAAGGCTTGATAGCTCCTCCGCCTTCCACCAGAGGGATTCAGCCGGCCCGCGTCGAGTACTTGGCTGCAATGCGCAACATGGCCATTGCTCCACTCGTTGAACGCGGGGGTTTTGATCGGGTCATCTTCAGCAACAACATTATCGTCGAAGCGGATACCGTCATCGAGTTGTTAAACACCCGAGACGGCGGATACGATATGGTGTGTGGGATCGACCCAGGTCGTGCAGGGTACGTCACGACTTCACCCACACTCAAACCCCCTCCTGAGTACTAAACCTCCCGCCGTAGGCTCTACGACGTCTGGGCAACGCGCGACAGCCGAGGCTCCTTCGTCTCTTCCCTCTGGCCTTACTTTTTCGAAACAGGAGCAAAACGTGCTGTCATTTGGGACGAACCAGCAGAAGCCCTCACTTGCTGGGGTGGGATCGTAGCTTTCCGCGCAGACCCCTTACTGCCCATCGCCAAACGTAAGCCTGGGGGACTGTCAAGAGACATTTTCCCAAAACCCCTACCGCTTTCCCATCCAGCTTATTCGGCTGGTAATATCACATCTCCCGCCCTGACTCCGCCCATCCAGTTCCGCACGTCTGGTGTTAGAGAGTGCTTTTCCTCGGAAACGTTCTTGTTAGCATACGACTTCAGGCGGAGGTTCGCGATGAATAAGATCTTCATCAACCCGCGGGTTATCGTTGGATATCAACGGTACACCTATTACTGGCACAAGTACGCACTGCGACATTGGTTAGTTCTTTGGTGGATGAAGCTTGTTGAACGAGGGAACACCGGACGGATGGAGGCTGCCACATTGGTACTTGGTGGTGAGGAAAACGCCTATAATTGGGATGGGGGACGCTGTATGAAGGTAAGCTTTTTTTCGACTGCTGCCACTCGCAAAGTTGGAACTCAGGAGTTTCTGTATCTTTTGTGAAACAGTGTGGAGAGGAGGGTTGTGAACTGTTTGGGAAGTATTGACCGCGGTTATCTCCCTCACAGAGGTGACGGACAGAAGTCGATACAGATGACTGAGTTTTGGCTTGGTTTCTCCATCAGGTGATGAGGTTTTGTTATTACAGAGTCCATTCAACTCCTTCAAGCCTCGTCCGCGCTTAATATTATTAGATCAGATATGGTCGTACGGGGGATAAGAAAGAGGGTTTTGTGGGTTTCAACAACTCGGACTGGTGCAAGCGCGAGACCACCCATGTCACTTGAGATTGAGGTAGAGAGGGATAGTCACACACGTTGGAAATGTTGTGCGAACCCTGGAGCTCCTGACAAACTGGAGTCCAGGCCCCTGCCCCAGTGCCCGACCAGCTATACGTTTAAGCTTAGTTCGACATCGCTTTTGCCCAGAGTATTATGAGATAATGATGGTAAAATTTCGTAGATAGGTGAGTATAGCCACAACAATTCAAGCGTTAGTCAGTCGCGACGGGTATTAGTGTGTAACAACAGCAAAAAAAAGTAAAAAAAACAAAACAACAAACGTCGGATTCCAAACACCTCCCCAATGAAAAAACTTTCCCCCAACTCCCCTTCGTAATTCACTACTTCTTGTCCTTATCAAAGAACGCAACCAGCTGTCCAATCGGCACTTTGCCAACCGGTTTCGGCATCGCTACTTTCCCTCCAGCCTGGTTATTACTCTCCTGCCTCCTCAACACCAACGGATCCACAAACTTGCCCGTACCCGCTTCCGAGGCCCCGAATCTATCCGTCGATCTTGACCTCGAAGGCGTACCTCGCGTCGTCACGTTCGCCGTATTAAAATACGCCATCGAACCAGTCATTCCGTTCCCTCCAGTCGACGACGACATCGACCCATACACGGATTGTGCTCGTATACGACTCGAGCTGTTCCCAGGAGACGATGATGAAGAGGAAGAAGTCGCTGCCCACCTCGCCGCAGCTGATTTCCCAATCGTCTCATCCTCATACTTCTTCTCATCGTCATCGTCGTCATCGTCGTCTTCAGCACCACCACCACCGCCACCTTCGCCTCCATTCACATCACTTTCCTCCTTCCCACCATTCGTTGCTCTCCTCATCGGGGTATACAAAGAAGACGGGGAAGCCACATATGGCGAGGTCCCACCACCGGCAGCAGACGAAGGCCTCGAAATCGAAAGCGGCTGTGTCGTCTGAATCTTCTGCAAATCCCTCATCTGCTGAGAAACAGTCGCATCCGAAGGCGCCACTATCGGTCCCCCAAGCGCAACGGTATACCTCTTCCTGGAAGATGTAGGTGTCGGGCTCGCACTAGCCTGTCTATCGTTTCCTCTCCCGAAAGAAGGTGGTTGAAGGACGGGACTCGTCGCCCTCACCGCTGCTCCAATAGCCGTAGCGGAAGTGTAACCCTGGCTGTTAGCGCTCAATACGGGTCGCGGTGAGGTCGTCCTTGACGCAGAACCCGTGAGTGAAGACGAAGAGCCCGCGAAAGTCGTTGACGAATAGGGCGCGGAAGAAGGATAGGTGATTCCGAGCCCTGTGCCAGTAGGTATGGTCGGCAGACCTGAGATAGGTCTTGATTTGAGCGAATTTGGGGGTGATGACTGGAGGGGCAGTCCGCTGGATGGCTCTGGGGAGGTATAATCGCCAGTGGGGTATGGGAGGCGTGTGCCAGAGGAAGAAGAGCCTTTAGAAGATGACATGGGAGGGCTGGTTGATTCGAGAGCGGTCGAGGACATCGGTCGATTCTGGCGGGGGGTCATCGTGATTGTTGATGAGGATAACGACGAGGTGTTGGGCAAGGCCGGAAGAGTTGACGAAGTGATTCCAATCATGGACTGTGTTTGCGAAACAGCCGATGTGGTGGGCGGGACAGATTTGGAAGGGCCAGAAGAAAGGTTGGAGGGAGAAGTAGCGATTTTGGCCATCTCTCTCCCGAGTTCTCCAAATCTGCTCTGCAATTCGGCTACTTCGTTCCTTAAATCGTTGACCTCTGCTAGGCTGTTGTCAGGAGCAGTGGTCCGAGCCCCGCCGCTCTCGCCATTCTTCTCCTTCTCCTGTTCCTTCTCCACCAACCATCTCTCAACGTCGCTCATCCTCTCCTCGAGGGCCCTCACGTGCCCGACTGTCCATTTTTCCAGCTTTTCAAATCGCTTGGCTATGACGAGCAGGGTACCAGGAACGTCAAGCGTTCCTTGAGAATTGAACTGCGCATACATCGGCGGAGCCTCCCGCGAGGGAGACGACGAGACGTTATCCAAAGAACGCATAGGGGACGGCGTCAAATTGGGTGCCATATTTGACAAACTCGGCCTTGAAGGCGTCGGCGATCCCGGAGAGCTTGGGACAGGCCTACGGAGAGGTGGAACGAGCGGGATGTTCAAATTGGAGTCCGCTCCCTGGGCACTCCAATCCACCACTGACGAGGACGAAAGAGACGCTTCCTTTTCTTTGCCTTTCAAGGTTCCCTTTTTAGTGTCTTTTTCTCTCGCTTTAGCTTCTTGAATGATCAATTGCGCTGGTGTTAAAGGTTCTTTCTCTTTGCCGTCCTTCGAAGGTGTCAATCTGTTTTTTGCTGCCGTCCACCAGCTTTGATTGGAACCTGTCGAAGGCGAGGGACTGGGAGGCCCCGTTCCTTTCCCATCCTTGTCCCCTCCTCGCGAAGTCGTGGATGGAGGTGGAGGTAACGCCTTTGCGGTTTCCATCATAGCCAAGACCCTCTCCTCAACCAACTTTCTCTCCTTAGCCTCACGCGTGAGTATGCGCTCCGCCTCCTTCCTGCTCCGATCACGTTCTCTCTCTGCTTCCGCCTCCAACTCCGCGTCTGTTAATGGGAACGAGGGAGTATTTGGAGCGGATATGAGAGAACCGACGCGTTGTGCGAAGCTAGCAGCTAACTGGGAAACGACAGAAGGTGTCGGTGAGGGAGAACGTGTCGACGGCTGTTGTTGCTGCCTCTGTTGCTGTTGTGGACGAGGCCACCGACCGCTTCCGCGAGCGAAATCTCGATCCTCATCATCATCGTCGTCGTCGTCGTCTTCATCATCATCTTCCTCATCGGACCCGGATCGCGAGCCAGGGTCTGATTGACCAGATCCTATGGATATACCTGTTGACGTATCTGGGATGAATCCATTACGCAGGGGAGAGTGGGGGCGGCTGCGCGTTGTGGGAGGTTGTTGTTTACTGGGAAGCTCAGGCTGTTTGAAAAGACAACGAAAGAAAGAAAGTTAGTGGTTTTTTTGGCATTCATTGACGTGTGGTAGATGTCAAATGGCACAAGAGAACGTACAGGGACCAGCGAAGGGGAACTGCCCGTCATTTTGCGGTATGGTTGTTGGGAGGAGGGTACAAAGTCTGAGGGAAGGTTAAGATTCAAACTGCTCATAGATGCAGCATGTCTATGCGTGGCCATTACAGAGTGATTTGACGCGCTTGAGGGCTTTGTCACCGCGAGAGGCGACGAGCTCGCCGTCGTTGTCGATGTTGAACCTGGGCCTCAGGGAGCGGGGGCTGCTGGGTTGTTGAACTACCCATAAAAGGATAAGATAAATTATGTAATATTGAGTGTTATGTAATATCGCAGGATCGCCGATTGATTCAAGCCAAGAACCATGACATGTAACATGTAACACCCAGTATAATAATGTTGGTCAAATCTCACTCTTACGGTCAGACACTCAATGGACAGAAAGCAGTCGATTTTACCTCTCGAAGTCGAGCTTTTGATCTTGAATCATCTCCAGAATGATGCTGCTTCACTTCGAACTTGCGCCTTGGTCAGCCCAACTTGGCTTTCAACTTGCCAGACCAACCTCTTTTCCAAAATTACCGTATACATGGGACGGAAAACAGTAAATTCTACCAATACGAGAGCCCAGTCTCTAGTCGCTTCCCCCCATCTTCTCAAACATATTCAAGTCCTCAACTTGGAGTGTTCTCCGGAAGCAACGACCCAAGATCCAGATTCAACGGCTCTTCTCCCCTTACTTCCCCCCTTAAAGTCTATCCAGATAGCCAAGTGGGAAGGCTACTCAGATAGCGTCTTGTCGATGCTTCTGAACCTCCTTCGCTCGCCTTCACTTGCAACCTTGACTATCCACAACGTTGTCGCATTTCCATACCCCATAATCAACTCGTGCTCCACATTGCGCCATCTGAGCGTGGTAGACATTTCAGACCACATCGAAGCCATCGAACGTAGTGGACCATCCTGCACGAAGAACATTCCGCTGTCGACGTTGGAATTGCTGCCAACATGCAGAACAGTTCCTGAGCTCGTCGGTTGGCTACTCAGCCCCTCCTGCCAGATCGACATTTCCGGTCTTGACGCCCTCCGAATCGCGATTGCTCCTCTCGAAAATCACCACAGCGCAGAGGCAATCGCCGCGCAGGTCAACTTCCTCTTGCACGTTCGTCAGCTTCGTGGCTTCACTCTCGATTTGACCTCTGAAAATGGTGAGTAAGGTCATGGTGGACGTCAACGCCCATTCCTGACCTCGTCCAACTGCCAGTTTGCTCTTCACTCGAACAATTTCCCGGAGACATCCCTGCCTTTGACCATCTGGAAACTCTTTGCATCCGATTTGACAGATTCCCGATTATTACCAACTCCTTGCATTTTCAAACCGTTCTTTCTACGCTGACGTTCATGCACAGACGAGGCTGGCTTGCCAATCTCCAATATCTGTTTATCGAAATTCGTGCGTTTCACGATCAGAAGGATGCATTTTGGGGGGAAACAGAAGAATGGAGCGCGGTTGATGAAATTCTCATTCTCGCCCGGACTCTACAAATGGTGACATTGTGCTTTCCGGAGGTTGTACCGGAAAGATTTGAAACGGTGAGAGCACGCGTTGAAAGGCGGTTCACAAAGACTTGCGAGAGGGGTGTATTGTTTGTAGAACGTAATCCGTTAAGTACATCAAAGCGGAGACAGTTTATAAAATACGCGCTGTGAGGATGGTTAGATAGCTCTATTCTGATTGGTTCGGCGATGTTACCGAGTCTCACATAATCTCCTTTCAGCTTTAATTTTCCCACCTATTATTCACCGTATCCTCTTCAACCACCCTCGTCGTTGTCGTCGTTGCCCTCGTCGTCGAGCAGTCGTCGTCGTCTTCAACATGGACACTACAAGATCAATACCAAGCTCAACGGCAGCTCTAGAACCTCTTTTCACCTTCCTCACGCAATCCCTCTCCCTCCTCGATGCGACATTTAGCAAACTTCCAGGTTCAGCCGTCATCCAGCGCTATGTGAAAAGTTCACATCAGAATGACCCGGGAAGAACAATTTTGGAACTTATCCTCGTCGTATTCGTTATACGCACCCTGCTGCAGTCCAGAACAAGAGCAGATAGAAATGGAAAACATTTTATTCAATTCAGTGACAAGGTCTGTTTCCATCCTTTTCTTTGAGTACCTCTCTTTTTCTAAGAAAAAAAAATTGGTTTCTCTCCTTTCCTTTCTATCTTCTCCTTTTCTCCGGAATCTAGGAAGTAGACGAACTCGTAGACGAATGGATACCCGAACCTCTCGGTGTTCCCTTGGACGAACGTGAACAATCCGAGCTCGCAGCAGTACCCATCATTTCCGGCCAAAACGGTCCTAAACCCAAATTGTTGACTACGGGCAAGACGGTCGTCAATCTTGCCAGTCTCAACTTTACTGGTTTGGCTGGGAACGAGTATATCAAGCAAAGGGCTGTGGAGACGTTGCGCAAATATGGGTTGGGCAGTTGTGGACCTCCAGGGTTTTATGGTACCCT
>CEMH01202218.1:14166-30086 GCA_001179725.1 Macrocystidia cucumis | reverse complement strand
ACGCAAAGAATATCACAATGATGGAAACCGCGACACCGGAGTCAAGAGCAGCCGATAACACATCTATCGACACATTTGAGCACCGCACCAAGTGATGAACAGGGAAAGATTGATTCGTACAGTTATACTTAGTCCACCATGAAAAGTGACGCCTATACAATTAGTTGAGAAAATGCAAGATCACTTCGACATCATCTTCTCATACCTTCGAATCACATAATTGAATATGAATCCAACGATGCTAAAGAACGCGTTGCTCATCAGCACATGATCAACAACAAGGGATCGCAAGACTCACGCCCAGGGAACGTAGTTGATAGCTGTTGCGGGTGGGATAAGACCAGTTCCGCTGAAGATAACTGGGCTAGTAGAGAGTGATTCAATATACTTCTGTTATAAAAGATCCTATCTCGCGCTGAACTCACAAGCTGCACAAGTTATGTTAGTTGACAGATGTCGGCTTGCCAAAGGAAGGCAACTCACTTAACATAGCGAATGAAGCTGTTGGGCCACTTGATGTGGATGAGCCATGCGATGAAGGGGCAAATTGCACCGATCAGGAAGAAGAAGACGAGAGCTGTGGTGTGAATCCTATGGTGAGCTGAGTTCTCCATCCWGATATCTTTTGAGGCTTACGACTGTTATAGAACAGTTTTCCGTCAGAATCAGAAGGGAAACGATGACAGGAGATGCTCACTAGTAGGTTTGTCCTTTCGAGAACTGGAGACCAGGGCCAATAACACCTAAGCAAAATGTTGTTCATTTCTTGTCGTAAAGATGAGGGGTGAATCAAATTACCCCACTGCGGACACATTAGCACTGTGATTGTCAGAAAGATGAACAAGGGCTCACAATGATGCTGGCGGTTCCGAACACTTCCGTACTCGGGCAGATAAAGCTAATGCACGCGTTCAACACTCACTCCGCGCACAAAGATTCATTCCCCGCTCACCCGTCTACCTGATGGGGATCACAAATGTTGCTAATAATTTTCGTTAGATTCAGCGCTATGCTGATCTCTCATTACACTCACTCAATGTTGGTGAACATCCAAGCTTGAACGCCAAGTTGAACTGTTCCCGCAATGATAGTGGCAATGACTTGAGCCCAGAACATCGGTCGAGGAGCAACTGATGGCGACTCATTAGGGCGCACGGGATTTCTTTACTGGTCGAAGACGCACCTTTCATGTAATGTCCTAATTTGAAATCCGACGTAAAGGTCAGAGCTTGTGCCATCGTCTTGACAAAACCCCATCAGCACTGGTGACAACGAAAGTCAGGAACCAAACGCACAATATAACCCCATGTCTTAAACATCATCATTGCGATGGGTCGTCCCGGCAGCGCGTATCTAGATCATACTATTAGCGTCTCTTTACGTCATCTTGCGCGTGGTTGACATTTACCCAATGATCAGCTCTGTAATCACGCTGCATGACAGCAATTAGGCATTGATCGCAAAATGGGTTTAGTCGGACGATGAACTCACTTCAAGCCGACTTGTTGATTCGTGATGGCTTGAATCATGCCGATTGGAATGATGTATGTGAACGCTACGCGACCATGTGTTAGCTTTTCATCCTGACGTCCACAAGACCAACTGACCAATGATGAGAGCTAAAACGAAGGCCCAAACCGGCATTTCGCTGGAGGCGGAACCCAAGACCGTCAGCGCTGATGAGAAATGGAATAAAGGGTCACGTTCATACCTGGGCCATACTTCAATACTGATTATGCCGATGGCGAACATGCTCAAGAATATGCAAAGGTACCACCACTCGGGAACTGCGGAGAGACGTAAGAACGGAACATAAGTCTGATGAGCGTGACTAATGACCTTGTGGATAGCGCGCCATCAATCGGGCGTGGATGTCAGGTTGCTCATGGAGAGAGCGGCGTGATTGCGTCCAAATTTGTTTGCGGAAGAAGAGGAATGCGTGCATCAATGTCGCTGTGAACCCTGTGATCAGTATTCCAAAATAGATGTCGTCAAGGCTCGGGCTTACCAGAAATGGATGCAAAGGACAATCTGGGAAGTAAAGACGGCATGAGTTGACGGTTGGACGGCTAGAAACGCTGGCCATCGTGGACTCACCCATAAGAGATAGCAAATGTCGTTCTTAGGGCGCGCGTCAACATCAACTCGTTTCCACAAAAAGGTCGACATACGATAAGAATAACGGGCTGTATGCGTGATAAGCCTCGAGATTGATAGTCGAGTTGGGATTTAATATACGGGTAACGTTGTAACCGGCGCCAGTGTTGTCGTAACTTGTCCTTGACGATATGCTATAAGCGGATTGCTGTGAGCATGGAACACATCGCTCAATGAATGACTGACGGCATGTATTCCGCAAACCAGGTGTTCGTAAACTGTTGAACGTCGCATCAGAAAGGTTAGGATTGATCAAGAAAGGGGACGAACGTAGAGAATTGGAACGATCAACCCTGAGAATTTTTCAGTAACGGCCAGAGGACTGGATTGACAGAAAACATACAGTAGAAGAACACGAAGCCGACCGCGATATTGGCCTCAGCCCACCCTGTTGATATGTCATGTCAATCACTGAAGTACACAACCGTTCTGAGGCGTACAAGGGGTAGCCAGAGGCGATCCGATGTAACTGGATTTACACGGATGAGTAATCGCTAAAGAAAACAAACGGAATCGAACGAACGCGATCTGACTCCAGTCGAATGTGATGATGGACATTCCCTGGAAAATCAAAGTCAGGCTTAGAGTGAGCTTATGGTGTTTTTGTGACAAACCAGGCCATGCTGATATCTATACGAGCGACAACGTTATACTTGTAACAGAGCACATGGTAGAGCCAACGTACCCAAAGAGCGCAGCCAAAGCTAACAAGAACCACAAGGTTTCAGTTCCCCCCACATGACGCGAATGAAGGTAAATTCACTCACAAGGGTTGTCCGGCCTGATCCAGGCAACCCACGAGAAGAATGAGAGAGCTTGGACTAATGACAAGAGTAACCTTAGACAACCAGGTCACTAGAAGGTCATTTCGAACTCACAGATGTAACCCGGGAAAAAGTCTGTCAAATTCGAACTCAGTCTCTGCTTCTCCAAGTGTAAAAGGAGTGGCACTTACACCAGGCAAACGACCCCAAGAAGCAATAGACGAAGAACCTTTCACGGCTCATACCCTGATGCGTCCCGATACCAGCGTATTGCTGCGAGTGCAAGGTGTTGAACAGAGCGCAGTTGACGAGGTTAGCCGGCCAGATCATTGAAGGCGGGGAGACCAGGAAGCGTCGCGCAACTCCGCCGATAGAGAAGCCAATAAGCTGTGTCGACATGACAACGAACCATTGGTCTGGGGTTCGAAATAGCCAAAAAGGTCAGCTGATTGCAAATCCTTCCCCCACATTCCGAGGAGTAGAATGAGCCACACGCACAGCTGAAATTGTAGGTTTGGTGGTAGTAGACCCTTTGCACGGCGATGATATCCGTCGCATAGGCAGAACCGGAACCAACCGTCGCCTGTAAGACGAGGTTAGCTTAGAAAACTAATGAGCTCGTGCGCTCACCATGATCGTGACGAGGACGTGCTCCTTGACCGTGAACGGACCGGGATTTAGCTTGACCCCAAAGATAGTCCATTTGGGAACGAAGGCAGCAGCAAATTTCCCGCAAGGGAAAGACAACAACTGTGCCACGATACCCGAAATTTGAACCGACGGGAAGCGGAAGAAGAAGAACTGATTCAACCCAGACAGCAGGATCGCAAAAGCGAGACCGATAACCCATGTTCGGAAGGTTGTGACAGGCATGTCGGGGTCGTCAGTGTTGGCGACCGCAGAACGAACTTCGGGGTAGGGACTTTCATCGTCAAAAGCCAGGATGTGCTCTTTGTCCAAATTTGGGTCGTCGAATTGAGCGCCAGTGATTTCCTGTAAGACGACTAATGAGAGGAGTTCATTTGAGTGAGAGTGAGAACAAGGGAACATACCGCGATCAAGTTGTCTAAATGTAACAGTCAGCTACTGAATCAAGTGGGGGGAATGGATGAGTAACGCACCATCCAAAGGCTTCAGCCCGGCCTCTTGGGACTTCTCGTCCACTGGGCTGAGGAGGTCAGTGCGGTTGCTGTTGTAATAGGGAACTTCTTCCATGGTGTTGTCGTCTCTCCCTTTGTCCTCAAGGTTGTCAGGAAAACGGGCAGCAGGACTCGTCTCTCCCCACGTAGTCGCATCTTTATACCTCTCGAAGCGTCAGCCACCTGCTCCAATCCCAAAAGAAGCCATGTCCATCGAATACATCGAAATTTTCGGACGATAAGCGGAAGCAAGAAGCTTCTTTCCAAATCTCTTCGGGATGCACATGGAACACGCTGATCTGGCCGAGAGATGGAATCGCAGCCTGGAATTTTGGGACCAGCTTCCCCTGGTTTCCCATCAGACCTGACGCAAACACGCCACATTTCTGCCAATGGCATTTCCTTGCCTTGTTGGCAGGGTTCGGCCAGCGAAGCGCAGTTCAGATGTTTTCAGTTTCGTTAAATCCCATTGGTGGGAGTTCGTTTAGGTTCTCGCTTCCAGTTGAAAGCTGACAGTCGCTGGACGTTGTGACCGAGTTACACCTTATCTCTGCTCCAAAAGTAGTGGATAGACAACAGGTCAGAATGACGGTGACAAACAAGCGCAAGAGGGAATCGCACTTAAAAATGGACCAACATAAGATCGGATACTATTCCAGATGGACGAAATGCATGCGGGGAGACGTCAAGCTTCCCCTTCGAAAGGAAAAAAAAAATCACAAGGTGATCCTTTTCGGATGTCCATTCCGCCATCCCAAAAGAGGATGCAAGAGCTTATTTTAGTTGTCAACGTAGAAATTGATCAAATGTTCAGTTCCTGCACATGCCTATCTGAGTTGCGACTACAACGTAATTTCCGGCGCGCACCAGGGCCTGGTTGGATTTTCACACTTTTCCAACAAAGCACGGATGCTAGTCGGCGCCATGGATGTGGGTTGCGGTTATTCCGTTTCTACGCCAAGCCTGTCAACTTCCCATCGTCTGCGAAAAGCGGTTTCCCCACACCTATCTGAGAGGGCCGAGCGGACACCTCGGTTTTAGCTATTTGTTCTCAGACTTTGAGACCTATCACCGCACAATAACGCCAAATGGCAGTGAAGTCGGACAACGCTCTCCGAGTCATGCAAGATGTTAAGATCATTCTATGAATGGGTACCAACAAGTAAGCCTTGAACACATAAGGACGGTGGCTTGCGTACGTACAGTCGGGCACTTCCAGATACGGTTATTTTAACCCCACCTCATAACAAGAAGCCGAAAAAGTGGACCACTCACTAGACCGGGTAAACATTCGACTCCACTCACACGCGACAGGGAAGGCGTGATGCAGAGATCCGCCGAACTCTCACAGTGCTCCTATCTTTCCAGCCATTGACTGGACAAGACATATTCGACCCACGGCCTTCGATACAGGCGTGTCGCAGAAAGTAGCCGATTGTTCTGTCAGACACCGACGTTAGTGATAGGTTCGGTCCACAAATAAAGCCGAAAACAAGGTGAGAAAAAGGATGAGAACCTTTATTCGGGGCCAGGAAAGCCGGGAGTCGACGAGGTACAGGATGTGGTTGAATTGTTTTGATTGGCGTCATGTCACACACCGTCCTCATTGCACCAGGAAAACCTTATCCTGCGAAACAACAGACGAATGATAATGAAGTTCGGTGGACGACGGCGGCAATTAAAGTTCATGATCCCCTTTCCAATTTCACGGCGAAGCGACGTCGAATATGAAGCTGTCGAAAGACGGGCAGGCGGCTATACTTATATCTTGGTTTCCAACTATTGATTGATCTTCTAAACCATAACTGAGACAAGACATGAGCCATGCAGACAAAACGCCACATGAATGAAGTTGTGACACTACCCACATTGTTCCTTAGGCGATGGCGACTGTTGTTTCATGTGAATACTAAGCTGCGGGTGCTTAGTTGAATAAACGGCAGCTGTTGTAAAAGCGCGAATGACCAACACTTAAGATAGAACATGTCGGATTGAGTGTTGCGTAGAGCCGTCCATTTGTCGCCCATCCACATGATCCTTTTGAGTTCGGCGACGAGCTCGGAAGTTCGTCATCATATTCGAGCATCTACGACTGCGCTGCCGTGGCGCTTGGGGATAGCCATTGCAGAGAATATGATGAAGGGAAAGGGAACACATGCTTCTGGCATGAGATGGGAAATGAACCACCGAGGAGGTTGAAGAAGTCTCCATTGCGCGCTTCTTAGATCCATAACACGAAGTTTAGATGTTCTTGAGCGCTTTCGTGGGTATTCCGGATACATTTCGCTCTACCTTGGACGGGGATGATTCATTGTAGTGATAAGGATTTGCCAAAAGTGGTGAGTCAGTGAAAGTGCCAGGAGGATGCATGGTTGAAGCGGCGACAAGAATATTCTACCCCGATTTGCATCTCCGACAATCAAGAACAGCCCTGGCTTTTTCTCACCTAGTGATCATGCCTCTTTATCGAGAACCAGTGTTGTTACTCGCCTTCGCGTCTTTTATCCTGCTTTCATGCTCTCTGTGGCACTTGTGCAACTCGGAAAATGTGGAGCTGTCCGCCTTCTGGAGAATCAGTTCACCACCAATGACTGGGAAACCGAATAATCTAGGCCTCAACGCGTCAGTCTACCTCATCTCTCTTCGCGCAAGAAAAGATCGGAGGAGGGATATGGAAACTTTGCGATCCTTCATGAATATAAGCTGGACCGTTGTGGACGCTCTCTCAATGAACTCTGGTCTTGTGCAAGATATTTCTCATCAGCTCCGTGCTCATCGGTCCAATTCTGCTTTGGCTTCCTCTGGGCTCGTGGACTCCACGCCACTTGCGAAGTTCTGGCCGCAAAACTTTAACGCCATTGCCCGCTCCCCGGCTGAGATAGCTCTGAACTCGGCTTCCTTCTGGTCGGCAGAAACTCCTGGGAGTCTCGACCACGGCGACGAGCCTCTGACATGCGCTCAAGAAAATGACGTTATTCCACCCTATGCACCTACACTTCGTGAACACATGATTTTGACGCCTAGCCGTATAGCCTGTTGGCATTCGCACCTGATTGCTATCCACCACATCGCGCACCGGAACAACTCTGTCTCCGTGATCTTGGAAGACGATGTCGACATGGAACGCGATATAGAACTTCGCCTCGCCTCGCTTTGGCCCTATTTACCCAAAGATTGGCACATCCTTTACCTTGGTGTGCACATTCATAAATCGGCAGGTTGTATTGAGGTTTACTGCTCTCCGAACAGGTCATTGTTGGTCTGATGAATCTCTCCACCCTCCATTGGATCCATTTCCCATGGACTCTTTCTCCACTCAACATATTCACCCTTCAAACGCGCCCAAGTGCACGCACGCATACGCCCTTTCTGCACTGGGAGCGCGTCGCCTTCTTCTTCACCTGAATCATCCGCCCTTTGCTTATTCGCGTGCGATAGATCAAGCAATGGCGTGGCTTGTGGCGAGCGGACGTTTGAAGAGTTACAGTGTCGTACCCAGTCTTGTTGTGCAACGAAAGCAAGGGAAGAGTGACGTTGCAAATAGTGGGGAAGGGAGTGCGTGGAGAGAAGGGTTGAATAATGGTGTATTCGGATATGAATAGAGGAGACACAAGAATACAAATGTAGGAGGGGTTTCGACCTCAGTGTGTTCATCCGTGCTGGTGGCTTAACGTTTTCGTTACTAACACCCAACCCAACTTGCCGTACTTATGGCGGTGCGCCATCATGCCACAGTGGAAGATGGCATCGAGAACTTTGCACAGGATGAACCATGAACATTTCCTGACCGCGAAAATCAGAATTGAACGTGGTGGCGAACTCGACCCATACTGGTGCTCAGGTGAACCATGCTGTTCCGGCGCCGATGACAAGGAAATGAGGTGTTACTAGCAGTCGTCACATTCGCCCTTCTTACTCATTTCCACTTCCCAGCAATTGTCGCTGTCGATCGCGGAAATCGGGAGGCGGTCAGTTGGCATTCAATCTGCTGAGTCGATTGACTGCTGATATCGGCGCCCCATCATTGCTCATTCTCAAAATATTTAGAATCCACAAAGCGAGTGATTACTGTACGAGGATAAAACGCGTTATGGCTGTGAGTTCATGATCGTTCTCATATTCCTCGTATTGCCATCCAGGCAAGGCAAGGGAAAGAGTTGTTACTAGTATTTGTGGGGGGAGCACATGGAGAGAAGGGTTGGTCGCTTGAGCAGTGATCTATCTGGATCAGAATCGCAGACGAAAGGCAGAAATGTGTGAATCATGACTTCATTGTATCCATGGGTCGCGTGAAGAAGTCATTGTTCGCAGACGCCCATCGCAACTTCCGAAGCTCCTATCAGAACCATCAGTTTGACACGATCCTCTCCGCACGCCATCTAAGTTTCTTATCTCCATAAATCGGCGAGACGAGTCATTTAGAAGGTCCTTTTAAAGGAGTCAGCTAATGGTGGTGGTTGGTGGTCATCATCACCTTTCACTAACTTGGAAAATATGTCAATTGTTGCGGGTCCAGCGTTGCTAGCTCTAAATTCGTTGACTCCCCTCCAACGCACTTTCGTTCATTCCTTACCCAAGGCCGAGTTACATGCGCATCTAAACGGTTCTATACCTCTTCAAGCCCTCAACGTACTAGCAAGAGCTTACGCAGACGCCTTCTTCACCCCACCAACCCCCACCTCTTTACAGTTCTACCCCAAAGGGATCGCCACGAACGTTGAAAATGGTGTTAACGATGAGAAACCACCTGTGCATCCTTCGACGATCCTCAATTCACTTGAGAAGCTCCAATCAGGCGTTTCTCTCGATGCGATATCTGATTTCTTCGAGCTGTTCCCTTCCATATACGCGTTGACGCAGACGGAAGAAGCGCTTGCCTACGCTACACGTGCCGTGTTGGATTTCTTCTTGATCCCCCAACCAACATCATCGTTTACCTCGAGGACCCCCCCACCACCATCAGCTAACACTCTATCTCCATCTTCCATTCCCTCTTCTTCTTCCGCTTCTTCATACACATCTACCATCGGCCCTACGGAGGATGATAGCACCACGTACCCACAGTGTACCTATTTGGAACTACGAACCACGCCCCGCGCAACTCCATCCATGACTCGATCGATGTATGTCCGAACCGTCCTCGACGAGATCTCCCGACACCCCTGCGCATCACAAGTGGGTGTGATCATCAGTTTTGACCGGCGGATGACCAATGAGGACGGCGAGGAATGCCTCGGTATCGTACGCGCCGAATGTGAGCGCCACATTCAAGTTGTGTTTGAACACGAGGCCGCGTCACTGGTAGATGCCCGCAATCCCCCTTCTCTCGGGGCGCCTAACCCTCGGTGGCCTGGAATAGTAGGTGTGGATTTGTGTGGAGATCCCGGGGCGGGAGAGGTGGATGTTTTTGGTGGGTGGGTTCGGGAGGTGAGGGCGTTGGGAAGGGGTATCGGGGTGACGATGCATGTTGCAGAGGTGAGTTTTCATCGCACTTAATTTCTGGTCCAGGTTCAGGGGAGGGATAAAAAACTTTGTATCAGACGGTGAACAATACACCAGCAGAAACGTTGCGTTTTCTGTCCTTCAAACCTGACCGCCTTGGACATGCCACGTTCTTGGATGAAGAAGCGAAAAAGATCGTTTTGGAGCGAAAAACCTGTGTGGAAATCTGCCTAACGTCCAATCTCCTGTATGTTCCTCTCCCGTCTATGGCTGCATTTTTATGTACCACATATCTCATTTCATTTTTTTGGGTGGGCAGTTGCAAAACGGTTGCAGACCTCGAATCCCATCATATTCGGTTCTATCTACAACACAATCATCCTATAGCAATTTGCGTATGTGCTGCCTTTTTACCAATTTTCACGTGCTGACGGTACTCCTCGCCAGACGGACGACGTTTTGCCTTTCAGAACCACTCTCACAGGAGAGTATGCACTCTTACTGGCACCTGCTCCGTTCGGCTTGGGTTTGAGCGAAGATGAGGTGAAAAGAATCGCCGAAATGAGCTTGGGAGGCAGGTTTGGCCAAGGAGTTACACAGCCACAATGATAAAACCCTTTCTGACGATCACTGGGAAAGGAGTCAGAAGAAAAAAAGCCAGCTGCTACAGTAGATTATCACCGTTTCTTGTGCTTGGGCGTTAACAATATGTTGACGGTGCCAGTCGTTATTGATAACTTCTACACCTCGAGAACTGATGAAGAGGGAATAGCGGGGACTGCGAGGAAATATAACAAAGCGAGATTTCCAGAAAGAGGTATTTGACGCGTGCCGACTCATAATGTACAGGAGTCAACGCGTCGGCCGGTACTGAAGTTCCGAAGGAAGCGCTCGCGATCTATGAAAAGGTCAACCAACCAACCCGACGCCTTGTTCGCCTGGGGAACTGGTATGTGGCTGTCCCCAAGTGCCGGCCCGGTGGGTGGTACCCCATATTGCTGAAATCGTCTCCAAGCCATCGCGAGTTGTTTCTGTCAGCCTCTCGATTGGTGACATCTTCGGGCTCGAGTCACCGCCAGCCGCCCAATTCGGACTCCGACCTTTCGAGAGATATAAACGCGGTGTCCTCGCAAAATCCTCCCTTCTTCAGCCATGTGGCGCCAACCTCGCGTTGACCCACCAGTGGCTCCTGCTGTTGCTGTGAGTACCCTTATTACGCCTCCCGCGAAAGCCACACACGGTCGCTGACTTATATTCGCCTCTCAGCCACATCCCTTGCGCTTTTACGAAGGGCGAGTGGGATCCGGGACAGTCTGGGGAGCTAGCTCTCTCCTAGGCGCCAGGTCTATTGTGGGCGCGATGGCGGGAGAAGCCAGGACGATTCCGAAACCTTGACTCCCTCTAAAACGCCAGTTGGCAGATCCTCTAGTCGCCCGCCATTTGCGAGGAAACGCCTGGGCTAGTCCTGAGGAGGGACGGCTTTCCAGAAAGCCAGTTGGCTGACCTTTTTCGTCATCCCCCGCGCGTGGTTTGTACGTGTGTGGGGAAAAGCCTGGGCTAGTCTGGGAAGCCACAAACTCCTCCGGAAAGCCAGTTGGCAGACTGGGGATCCTCCAGATTCCTGGGGTACGCCTGGGCGAGTTTTTTGGGTAGTTTTGGGCTCTTTGGGCGTCAGTGGGCTGTACCTCGTGGTCAGACGCCTGTGTTGAAGGGCTCATTGCAACTGTTTTTGAAAGTGCATAGCCAATTGAACGTGACGACCCGTGATGCCACTTGGCTAGGTTGTTGCAAATTTGTTTCTCCCCCCCTGCCAGCCTCGGCTGTGCGCTTGTATTCGAATCGGTAACATGGAAGCGTGGCCTGTGCTGAGGTGGTAAGTAGACGCGCACGCACTGAGTACTTCAACTTGCTAACCTCGTATTTGTCCAGATCGTTCGGTTTTTTTCGAGCTTTGGGAGTGCGGTGACTGTGCGAGCAAACGGCCATCATCAGAGGTTTGAACAATTAGTTCGGAATCCCTTCAGCTCCACGTCACTGTCAAATTAGTCGAAGAATTAGGCGGATTTGAATCAAATTGCCTCTCCATCGAATTTGGTTCTGGTGAAGAGCATTTTCCGAAGTGGTTGTGAGGAGAAGGGAACAGGTGTCACCTGTCACAATGATACGTGACGTGACGAGGCGTGCGCTGTGGCCGGAAAACGCCGGAAGGCTATTCCGATTCCGATCCCGATTCCGCTCTTTACTTCCGCGGCTACGATGAGCAACACTGCTGGCATTATAAGGTGAAGGGACAGAGCACAATTGGAACCTAACACGTCAGCGCTTCAGCCATTACATGCAGACCAAGGAAGTAAAGGACTTATTTCTGGAAAGCCATCTCCTTCTGTGCTGCATCATGCCGCGAAGATCAGAGTCTCGTGCATCAATGCTGATGTAAAGGCTGCCTTTTACCGCGTTCCCTTCAAGGTTCTCTAACAGTGAGTCGTCCTAAAAGTTCATTGCTTCTTGAGTTGAGAGTATCCAAGGCGGAAAGGCGCTGGATTTTCTCCCTCCTTCGGCAAAACTACGCTCAAACGTGTGTCGCGGGCCTGGCTTCGAGGCACTCATGACGCAGTTTGACCTCACGAACTCGAAAGAAAGGTCCCTTGATTTCCAAATGATCGGGAAGAAATAGCTCAAAACGCCCTTGACCCGTATCTCCGCGAGCGTTGCAGTTCATCCTCATGCTCGTACATACGACTTTCGTCTTCCCGCGATCGAGGGCACAAAAAGAAAATACCAGGAGGCGAAGGTTGCGCGTATGAAACATAGTCCAGGATGTCATCTCCGTGATCGGCGTGATGTCAAATTTCCCACCTCGGAGTCGATGCTCCTTGCCCGTAGTTTAACATTGACGTGAACTTACAAATTACGGATACCAACTATGTGGCGACATCGTGATGGCCGAGGCCATCCTCTCGGTGTATGGTCGCCTCTTGATGGAATCATCTTTTTTGCCGATTCACCGTGGTAGCGACCTTGTTCTTTTAGTCACGGAATCGACCACCCTTTGTTGAACGATGTGTGTAACGGTGGGGTCATCAAGGTCCTTGTTTACCAGAGGCCCCCCTTGTTGAGCCCAGATTGGTGGACACCTCGAACTCGTCGTGTTCGTGCATCGAAAGTTCAGCCAACCCGGGTTATGTGGACCCTTTCGAGTCTTTCTACTCTCAATCCAACATGGGTTGGCTTGAAGACAATTGTGGTGTGAACATTCCTCACTGACTCAGTGACGGAGATTTACTTTTGGTAAATTTCTCAGGGGTATCACCGGAAGGGGATAACCCAAATATCGATAGGCAAATACCACCACGAACACGAGTTTTGCTTCCAAACTACCTGATGAACATGGTCTACGCGTGCCCGGCAAGTCCAACCACAGGCAAAACCAATGTACCCAAAAAGCGATAATCACATATGCAACTAGGGAGCCAAGTTGGCCGACTTTGGTGAGTTCCTGGCAATTCATTCTGTTGACAATAACAAACTGACGTACTGCGTCTGCATTTCGGCATCCCCGCGCTGGCACCTCCTGTTTTGCCTTATTCAGAATTTACTTCACCGTCGAGAACAAGGGGTTACCATATCCAAAACATGAGGCCCCGCCACATATCGAGGCGCTTCCTCCCAAACTCTCTTATACCATATACCACATCCCTCCAATTGTCCTTATTCCCTGATTTCTGTCCCCACACCCTGCCAACTTTGTTTCAATGCAGTCTTCTTCAAGAAAACAAAGTTTCTCGACGCGCCCTCCCATTCTACCGGTCACATTATCCGACTCGGCAAGCGACTCACCAACGACGCCGCATGAGCCACGGCGGCGCTCTCACCGTTCCAAGCGCTTACTTTCAAAAGACTTGGCATCATCTAATCCTCTTTCACATGTCGCCATCGCCAATGCTGCTTTTTCTCTTCCAAGCGAGCGAGTTCGTCCATCACCAGATACCGCTCTGCCCACCACGTCGCCCTGGCGTCCACGTCCTGAGCATGGCACGAAGAGCTCTAACGCCAAGTCTCCTGATGAGGCCGACTCAGATTCCTCCCGAGACGACATCAAGATGCCCGAATCTGGGACTATTGAAAGCGCCGAGATATGGAATTATTACCGCGCCGAGGCGACGCGGAAGGATGCCGTACAGACTCAGCTTTTGGATGGTACGATGAAATCGATCATGATCACTGTGAGTCCTCGACCTTCACAGAACTTCTTCACCTTAGCTGACGGATACGGCTTTTGAACAGGCTGGTCTCTTCTCGAGCATCCTCGTCAATTTTTTGGTCAACCTCAGTAACCAGCTGGACACCAACTACGCTCAAGAACAGCTGCGCGAGTTGAAGCTTATGCGAGCCCTTCAATGGGCTATCGCAACAAATCAGACTCTTCCACCGGAAGCTGGGATTTTTGTGGACGAGCCCTTCGTCCCGAGCCGAACCATTGTGTCCGTCAACGTGTTTTGGTACCTGAGCTTGGTCACGAGCATAGCGACGGCGATTGGAGCGATGCTGATGAAGCAATGGCTCGCATTTTCCGGTCACGGACGGAGCCCAGACCCTTATCATTTCGCCTTACAACACCGATTCCGAGATAACTCGTTCAAAAAATGGCGCGTCGCCGAGTTTATCAACGCGCTCCCTCTCTTTATGATCTTCTCTGTTGGCCTTTTCTTTGGCGGGTTGACCGCTTACCTCTTCTCGCTGGTGACGAGGCTGGGTGTGCCCGTAACTTGCTATATATGCATTTTTCTCGCATTGTATTGGAGCACCAACATTCTCGTCGCCACCCACGCTGATTGTCCATACAAGACATCAAGCGGTGTCATCCTCCGCCACATCCTTAGCTCCTTCAGCCGAATGTACCGCTACGTTCTCGGCATCCCGCATCCGAAACCCCGTCACACCGATTTCTTCATCACCAAACCAGAAGAGGAAGCGATCGAACGACAGAGCCAGTCCCTTATCCTGTCGTGCCTCTCGTCGATGCTGATCAGCTCACACGACGACGAAGTGGTCTCCCAAGTCCTCGAGGCGGTGTCTATGATCTCGCATTGGGACAGCACCACGGAGATGTTGTTGAACTGCAACGGCATGGAAAGGATTGTGGAAAGGATCAAACATCTTCCTCTTCCTGCCTTTGGCTCACCACCATTTGGGCACGAGGTGGGGTCGCTGGACCCTTCAAATCCGGTCTTTGCGGAGACGAACAAGGCCCAAGGGTATCTGAGGACGTTGATTTCGCTTTGGCGAAGCAATCGGTACTTTGGCGGTGGTGCAACCCATCACTCACGTCTTGTCGTTTCCCCGAAATACGACACAGAATGGAGAGCGGCTGAACTGAGTTCGGAACGAGGCATGTACCAACAGCAGGGCCGGCACCAACAGAATAGGCATCTTCCAGTCCCGCAAGACTTGTTTTTCACTTGTGAGCCAGGAATTTATCTCTTTTACAACGAACAAGCATGTTTCCTTACTCTATCTCGTTAGCTCCCAACTGGCTACTCGGGCCTTGGTATCCTCTCCTCCACAATCTGAAAGACCAACATGGGTCTTGGCAAGATGTCGCGAGCAAGAAGTATGACATGAACTTCTTCGCCGCCGTCGCATGTGTCGAACTCGTTCATTACCAACACCAAATGCAGACCCCATACATCCACGAACACCCCGCTTATCTCGACATCTACGAACTCCTCGAGGGTCATTTCGAATCGAGAATCCCTCTCGAGGATACTATCGCGACGATGATTCTAGACACGATCGCTGCGGTTTTCGCGATCGCGATGGACAATGCAGATGTGGTCAACTCGTATGCGAACGCGAGTTCAAGTGTGGCTACGAGTGCAATGTCAAGTCCGAGTTCGAGTCCACCACCCCTTCTCTCCACTGCTGGCGGTGGTACCTTCCTTGAGCATCTTATCCCACTCTACACCCTCCTCGTCCGTATGGCGAATACGTCCTCCTTCTCCGAAAAAGCCCAACTCTGCTTGGAAATCCTGATCCCTTCAACAAACTCAGGAAACACCGCGGTGAACGTCCGTCCAAATGGCGGGAAAAGAGACATGTTCACAGCATACCAATCTCCCTCCCGCAAAACCGCCACTCCACTCTCGGCATCAACCCAAACCAAAGCTCCAACCCAAACCCAAACCCACATGAACAACCCGAAAGCTCAACTGGACGAAAAGAACAAGGACACGCAAGCACCACGGACCGTCCTTCCCGCTATGGAAGAAACGATATCTCGGCTCGGATTGCTCGTTTCCATCGAAATGGGGAAACGCCGGGGGTCTTTAAACGAAAACGAGCCGGACGATTTACGAGAATTGCAAGATACGATAAATCTTCCCGTATGACCAACCGATCACTACCCTTAGTCGTGGTC
>CEMH01202211.1:0-12536 GCA_001179725.1 Macrocystidia cucumis | reverse complement strand
ATGGCGTTATCGTCCAATGCGATGATGGATGAGCGCTTTCATAAACGCGCTGACGTGCAGGAAGCGAAAAAAATACAAGAAAACCCCGATTTTTCCGTGGACGTCTTTTTGGTGTTTATGCACCATTTTCAGCGACACCACAATCAGCTGATGATGGGTTGGAGAGAACCCGGACAGTCACGATCAACGGTGTGCGGTTTCTCGTGCGGAGTTTATTGAGCTGGCAGGAGCCAACCCTGAAATTCCTTATCCTTGTATTTAAATAAATTGGCAGCGGGCCAACAAACGGCTTTTGCCAATTCGCTAGCGTGCTCGTGGCTCCGCGTTAACGTAAATTAGTGTGGGGAACAATCCATCCAACTGTGTTCACGTTGGGATTGTAAACGCGCAAGTTTCATTGCCCTCGACCACAACTCTGGCAAGCAACTTTCCAATGGAACGCCGATGCAAAGGCGTCTTGATAATGCTTGTGTCCTTGTATTGAACGCATGCCTGTGGAGACTCCCTCAGCCGTTACTGAACTCGGATGGCAGCTGGCGTTGACGTGCTTTCAAACTCGGATGAACTCTTAACTCTAGATCTTACCCTCTCGACTCGCTTTCTCCCTAAAGATCACCGTTGACCCCCTTTTTTTCGTCTTGTCTAGACCGTTGGAGTCTTGACCTGACCTCGTTCCTTTCTTGCCAAATTGGCTTTGTTCTTTTCGGCGGTGAGATGCCCGTCTCCGAAGCTTACGCACTGATCATGAATTTAGGGCACATCATGACCAGACCATATGCTGATATCCGTACCAAACGTGGACAACACAGACGAGGAGGAGTAGTGGCTAGCGAATGATGAAGGGGAGACGCTTATAGCGACTCCACTTAACTTCGAAAACGGCTTCTGGCCGTAACTAAGCTGGGGTTAATTGTCGCTGTGGAGCTGAATGACTGATTCTGTTCAATGGATGAAAGGGTTTACGCCCCGGTTAGGAAGAATAACGACTTTGTTTTTAGGGAAGAGATGCTGAATTACCAACCCTCACATCATCTATGACGGACTCATCCATTGACCTCGACATCGTCCTCGCCGTCGTGTGTCAATATTCCCGATAATTTACAGCAGAGGTTCCTTCTGAACCCACCCCAAGTTCTCCCTATTTTTGCGTCCTTTTGTGAACGGGAATTCCATTCACGTCAGGTATTACATGGGCACGGCTGCAGAAGGGCGACTTGATTGGATCGCCGGACGCAATCTCGCTGACAATCTCATGTAAATCATCCCTGTTCAATAAGGACCAATTGAATCGAATTCGCGAACGCGAAGGCAGAACAGACTGTACGTTGTGAAAGAATAAATTACTACGGACTCAGAAGAGGAAGAAAGCTTCGAAACGACAAGTTACCAAAGGATGCTCGCATGGAGGAGGGAGGGAGGAAGAGGACGTCCTTGCGAACCGGATGAGTCAGGCTTGCCAAGCCACAATGCCGCGGGCTTCGAGGTTTCGGCATGATGTTAGCTGAGTTTTAAATTGGACAGAAATTTCAATCAGATTCCGTCCAAGAGTGGTAATTTCGGATAGTTCCGGTTCACAGTGCCTTGTCATTGGCCGCTTACAAGAATGCCCAGTGTCCTGTCCCATGCCGGGAAGGTTTTGCCAGATCTAGGAGCCCTGGCCACTCCATTCATTCGAGAGTCGGTCGGGGACTATCTGGGTAAGCGCGTACCTCTGGCGAGTTCTCGGCCAACGTCCTGTACAGTGGACAAATCGGAGGCATGTTGTTCTATTTCACTCTGCCCTGAACTGGATGGAGCGTTCGAATCGCGCGACGTATACGCCAAATCAGCAAAAACTTTATTTCGGTTCGAAGGGCATTATTTACTTGATTATTATTTTTTTTCGTCAAGGGAGTAGAGGGGAAGAGGAATTAGGAGGCGGTCACCATGGAACGAGGTTATGAAAACTTCCAAATCGCTGTCCCAGGATGGACATGATATGATGATCGGATTGGATGCGTGCGCCAATTATGGCCGCAAGACGGTGAGAAGATTCGATGGCTGCCTGAATTGACGGCTTCACACAAGTATAGGTGCGTTCCGTTCTCCAAAACCCTGAACCAGATGCGGTTCAACACATAATTGATCGATAGAGGAAAAAAAGGTTCGTGCCAAGTGGTTCGCTTGGCTCATAAAAACGCGATCTCTGGATAACGAACCAGGACCAGTCAGGTGAGTTATCTCCATTTGGACTTTAAGATTTCGGAACTGTATCAACACCGGTGGCTGTGAAATGTCGACTTTTCACTCTTCTCCTGTGGACTTGAACAGTTGTCCTCTCAGGGTGTTTCGTGGACAGCGTGGTTCTGAATCGCGAAGCTCTTTCCAGTGCCCATCCATCACGCACGGCTAACATTGAGCTGTCAGTCAATTCGCGTTCCAAACCAACTCGGAAAATTGAACCGCAGGCACCCCTTTTGCACATCGACTTGTTGTGCTTCGAAGAGATCGACACACACATTCCACCCTGCCGGACCCACCACTTCGGCGCCTTCCTTTCTAACCGTCCCGTCCAAATCTGTACTGCCTTTCTCCAGAGGGCTAATGGCTTCGTAACGAGATCTGGACGGCTGAGACCCTGATTGGTGGATTTGGAGAGCCGAACAACCCAACCTTAGATTAAACTGTGTCTAGAATATTTGGCATGACGCTTTCGCGGAGATCCATCTTGGCCGTTCTTGTGCTCTCCCAAGACGATATAAAATAAAAGGGATTCGGATTTAACCTATCTCGTCCTTTCCACCAATTCTCATGGCTCCTTCAACTCCTCCAAACGCCTTCCTCGCTTCGTCGCTGCCCTCAACGCCCTCGAGCAGCCGCAGCGTCAACCAAATGGCCGAGGCCTTTCAAGACCAATCCCTGCAAAGTCCGCAAACTAGAGACGTGTTCCAGACCATTGTTAAGGGACGGAAAAGCTGGAAGACCTTGAGAGGTGGAGAAAAGGTCTGGCCACTCGAGCTCGAGGCTGCACTGCTAGAAGGTACGTTACTCCCTGTCAATCTTTTTTTCTGTGCACTACTTAAGCCCGTCCACTATCAGGTCTCGAAAAGTATCAACCAGATGATTCCCGAGAAACACGGCTCCTTGGGCGCTTCCCAATGCGAAATCGTTTCATTTCGGATTACATCCTCCACAAAACTGGGAAACGCAGGACTGCCAAACAAGTTGGCAGCAGACTTCAACAGCTGAGGGACACGTGTGGAGGCAAACGACGTGGGTACACTTCCACTCACACATCCCGTTCACCAACTAATCAGGACAATTGACCCATGCAGTTTTGAATCTCTTGTCTCCTTGCCGGCGCCAGTTCGGTCCAGGTTCCAGCCGGACCTACGCGTTCCTGAAGGAAACCTACCAGAATGGAGGAGCACCCCCTCAAGGCCTCCCACCTCTTCAATTTGACGCCGATGGGATGAGCGATAAGTCCTCAATAGGTTCACCGAGGACACCGACCGACCAGGACGCCAAACTCGCGTTTCTCCCCGAAGATGAGAACATGGCGCCTGCGCCTCGTGAAACTGTGATCTACATCGATCTGATCCCGGAAACCGACGCTGCGCTTCAGTCAGAGCCTAGCTCCCCAGTATCCTCGCACTCTTCCACTTCCCCAACTTCAACTCACGGTTCCTCGAATTTTGGTGAGAATAACATTGTGCGCGCCTCGCAACAGCCACGTTATCTCCGGGCGATTGACCCAACGATCACCTTTCTCGCACACACCGCGACATCCGCGTGTTCTAACTTCACTGTTTACTGCGATGGATCCGTCGTCCACACAGAAACGACGAACCTTACTCTCCTTGGTCCCCCGCCCGAGGGGCCCGAAGGCAGCCTCTTGTACCGCACGACGCTCGTGCCAGGCTTCTGGGACACCTTGGCCGAGACTGCCGGTGAGTACATCTATGGCAACTCTCTTAAGAGGCCCTTGATATTGACGAAAACCGACTATACAGATGCAACCCGCTTCACGATTGTGCAGCAGGTCATCCAAGATGTATCGGAGTCATCATCATCAACGATGTTTTCCGCAACGTACAAGTTCAACTACGCGATGGGAAGCATGTCGGTGCCCAGCACGCCTTCGCCGACCTTCGCTTTCCAGTCAACGGTGGACCCGACATTCGTGGCATCTGTCCCGAATATGGACTTCTCGCTGGACTGCATCGACTCGACCACATTTGGGATGGGTTGCGATGGCCCAGAAACTTACTACGGCTTTAACGTTGGGGACTTAGGGATCCGTCCCGAATGGAATCTATCCACCCAAATACCGACGGGTAACTACAACGGATGCACCCCACAACTCATGGGCGCAAGTGAAGCAGGAGACGAAAACTGCTTATTGTCACCGAACGGTCTATCCACTTATGCAAGTCCCTCTTTATCTCATGAGCCGCAGCTTTTACTAAACATGGCGTGCTTCTCTTCATAATTTAGTTCATGTAAAACCAGAAAAAAACAACACCATTGTAAAAGTACACCTTTCTCGCGTCCAGCTAGGTTGTATGTGGTAATATTCACGGTGCCGTCATTGTCGGAATCTTTTCGTATTTAATTGCGTGAGTTCTTTTTCACTTTTCACCTGAAAGCACCCTGGATGAAACGAGCTGACGTGTATATTTCGTGTACAGATAATGTATTCATTTTTCCCTCGTCAACCAACCCTCCCCATCTCTTACCCTCCCCATGATCGACGTCTGGTTTTTTGTCTTCCACATCTACACCTCACTATCTATTTTCGTTCGAAGGACATTCTACTACATTCCTCGCTGAAACAGCGTCTCATACACTATCACCTCATTCATCGTTCCTCGCTAGACGGGGAAGCAGGATTTTTTGCTAAAACCGATACCCCCCCAAGATGCTCCTTCGTTCCTCCGTTCTACCTGTTGTTGTCGCTATCGTTGCTGTTGTCACCATCATCATCATCATCATTAACTAGTTATCTGTCTCCGTACTACACACTTGGAAAGAAAATGGAATCATAGAGCAGTGCTCTGTCATACTACAGGCATCAAAATTCCTCAGGATCATCGTCATTGTTCTACGGCTTAGTCTGGGTTGGATGCGACCCTCTCGGGCTAGATGAATTTCGAACTCCACATCGCTTCTCCCTGCCTTGCTTCGTCGCTGCCGGCACCATATAGCCTCGAGCTAACTATATAAAGGGTGGTTTCAGCATGGTGAAATCGGGAAAAAAGAAGGCAAGCGAAAGGGAGTGAGTGTGTGATTCGATCATGAAAGAGCAGATTGGGGGTCATCGAATGGGATGAAAGGGAAACTGGGAAATGGGAAAAAAAAAGGAGATAACAAATGAAAAAAAGAGCAAACTTACCAGTCTTCAATGCCGATATGATTTGAATCCTAGCAGTGAATTCCTTCGTCATCAGACTAACGTCGGTGTTCTGGTTCATAGCCTTCATTATCCCTTTGGCAATCCCATCTTTCCTCGTTGTCCCTTCTGCCACTCGTCCGTGGCCTTCAACGAGCGCATCAACCCACGTACGCATTGCCATCCCACCAGCCATACTCTCCCATCGACTCATCTCCATAACCATGTTCGTCACCCCACCTACAATCACAGCCACCTCGTTATCCACCTGTCCAACCGATTCCAAACCGAGTTTGGTATCGGGAAAGTGCTTCTGAACGATGGCCAGAATAGGTGCGTACGACACGCCATCTCCCGCTTGACCACCTCCGATACCGCCCGTGAGCCACGACTTGACTTGATCTATCGCTCCGTATATGTCCGACCGCAGCGAGGGACTCATCACCTTCTTTGCATCCCCATCTTTGTCGCCACCGCTCGTCCCTGCCAGCGTGCTGGTGATATTGCGGAACATCGGCTGACTATTGATATGGAATTCGGAAATTGATCCCTGTGTACGTTTCTTGTTGTTCTGTAACTTGTTATAGTAGTAACTTGGAATCTCTCGGCTTGTGGAGGGTAGTGCGGGAAGAGGGGTATGGGTTGAGTTGTCAGGGTTTCGTATAAAAGGATACAACGTGTCGAAAGAGCCTCGCGTTGATCGCAAAAGAGTCACTGTGACTCGCACAGTCGTTTTCCCATTACATACCTCTAAGTAAGCGCTCAAAGGGACGCTCAATCAGCATCATCAACAACACATGGGAAACGCGAGGCAAAGTTAATTTGCTGCCCTTCTCATTCGGATGGGACATTCGGAGCACATCGTGATCATGAGAATTGAGTTGAACGACGACGATAGCACCAACAAAGTATCAACACGAAAGAAGCTAGCCATAGTACGAAACGTAAACATGAAACGATGGTCATAAACAGCAAATGCTATCACCCTACGCAATTGTGAACGTGGAAGAACTTCCCGAAAATGAAGATATAGATCCGATAAGCGGTTTAGAGTCTCCGTAGTAAGTGATACGATAGCTTCCAGCTGTGGAGCGTGAACGTCTTCGGTTATTCATTTCCCCTCGGGCGTATAGTAAATCCGCAACTAACCTGGAGTTCCGCTTTCGATGGTCCTGATACCGTAACACACGTTGTGAGAACCTCGATCGGGCAAGCGAAGCAGAAAATGAAACAAAGAGGCGCTCACCATGAGATAGTGACAGTACTCTGTCCGAGAAGCTGTGTGCAAATTGATGCGCGTCATTGCAGGTAAGCAAGCGCGGAGAAAAACGCAAATGAAGGAAACGGCCACTTTGCAGACGTGTGAGAAAATGACATACGGTATTTGTCCTCAACCACTGGAACTTGGTCGAAGGATGAGAGTCTGAGCGCACAGCTTTCCATTGTCCAGAGATTAACTGGTCAATGGTAAGGAAAGTCCCTTCCAATCGAAGGTTGTTCTGCATCGGAGGCGTTAGTAACGATACAAGTTTTATGAAAGAACAGAAAGGACAGAGGTTTGCCGGAAGCGAGAAGGATGAATCAAAAAAAAGGGGCTTACATACCCTGGGATTGGCACCAACAAACACAGCGGAAACGGTGTCACCAATGTGATAGGCCACTGTCGATTTCACATCGGACACGACCGAGCCGAATCCCTTTCCACTGGGCGCATCGAAAATCACTGCAGTCTAAAACAAAATCAGGGTCAGCGACGGGGGGTTAGTGGGATCACGAGGTGCAGCCAAATGCGTGTTGACGCTTGTCACCAACGCGGGACAGGACACACACCTGAAGGGATATGGCCTTGGACGTTTGTTCCGGAGGTGCCGCATCGGAGGGTGGTGTGCCAGTCGCCTTATCGGCGAGATAAGGGACGAGACTCGAGTATTTGTCAATGTACGCCTCGAGGGTGACTAGTACAAAGAAAACCGGGGACGGGGGATGGAATGAGGATATGAGCAAAGGGTTGGTGAAGGAAGGAGTTCACACGTCAGTCAAATTCAGTCAGCAGATGATGTCAAGATTTGGGGGGGGAGAGGATGGAAAGAGGAAAGGAATGGCAGAATTGAGAATGGAACGGGGAAAGTGTAAGGGTCGTAAGTTGCACTGACATGGTCCAAATAGGGTAGAGGCTCCTTCGTATCGCTGAATTCCGTACTCCTCTCGAGTAGTCACGTAATGTCCGTAGACATTCGCGGGACCGGCCACCACGACATAGGCCTCAGAGCCGAGCACTCCCGAAGCTATCAACTTGCTACGAACGGCTTCCCTGAATTCACGTAAGGAAAGGGCATGTGTGTTCACAGAACGCAGGGAAAGAGGGAGGAATAGAAGTGAATAACGAAGAAACGTCATGCGTTAATGAAAACATTACGGACCGTATTCTTCTTCCAGCCATGGTTGTCAGCTCGCCTAACACATTTGGAATCAGCCCTCTCTGTGCGGAGTGGGGTAAGTTAACTAAGCTCACCGGGAACAATGAGCATTACTGTTGATCGAGCCCAGGTTCGACGGTAAGGCTCTTCAAAAGGTTAAACAAAGGCAACACGCACCGAAGTTCCCAACGCGGAGCATCTGAATGTCGACAGAGTTTGGCGCCCATTCGTATGGCGTATGAGCAAACCCCTGGCGTAAAGCACGATTGGAACGAAGATAAGAAATAGAACAAGTGATAGGCAGCACACTTGATACTCACGGTATTTAGAAGGATGGGCTTGGGAGACTGGCAGGCGATTTGAGCATTAGATGGTTGTGGGGTTACAGCGCCTGGGAGTTCCCCACACGATAGATGTGTCAGCACGTGAAGGTTCTTTTCTCGTCAACACCCAACACGGAAACCAAACCAATTTACCTTTTACGAGCTCCCAGAAGGGATTTCTAGACATCAGGCTTCGGATCAGTCAACTGTTCTAGATGATGCAACAAGAAGCCCACTCAACTGGCTCGTCGAGTTGTTTCCTTGAATAAAGTCCAAGGCGCCGGGACCGTCACTGTATATTGATAACGTCGTCTCAGACATACGTCCATCGTCGACAATACGTGGAAAAAAACCAACGTTGTTCCACCAGCAAAAGAGAAACCTGATGAACAATTGTTGTCAACAAAGAACGAACCATGATCGAGGAAGCCGCAAACTAACCCATGGCCGCCGGGCAGGTGCTGACAAGGGTTCCGTTGTTGAGCGTAAACGAATGATTGGCCCTAAAAAAGAGGGTTAACCCCGAAGAATCCACAACCGTGAGAGCCATTCAGGATTAAAAAGCCTACATTGTAATGTACGTGTGTACACTCTTGACTGCGCCAGTGACTGGGGACAAAGGTCCTCCCATAATCTGCTGTGCACCCGAGAACTGTGCGGTGCCAATGATCCTATTGGATTCAAAGTCTGAAATCCGGAAACCAGGCCCTCTGCGAAGGAAAAGTTGGTGAAACCTGAAAGGAGTCGACACAACCGGCACAAAGCCTTACCGTCCATGACAATCTTCCGCAGTCCCACCACATGTGGAGTGATCTGTCTCGCAAGCAAGGCCATCCCAAGGTTGCCCCGGGCTTTCGCAGAACGCGCCCAATCTAGAAAAGCCCCGGCTTAGCTCGTAGCCCAGAAAGACAGGTTGGCCTTGTAATTACGTGTTAGGGCTGGTATCCCCGACGTTCGCTAGAGTTCCGTCAACAACTAGAAGTTGAAAATGGCTCTAAAACTCGCTAACATTGTGTAAAGCCAGCGACAAAAGTCGCGTTTCCGGGCATAGCAGAGGGTTCGATGAGGGCTTTAGGAGGTTTTAGAACGTTATGGGTCGAGATACCGATCGCCGACGTGTACCTTCATAGAGGTAAGCAGCCATGCCTTTGTTATCGCTGCTAACCAGTGTATTGTTCTGTTGGAAATTATGTCAATCATTGCTTCTCGCCAAGTCGGAGGAGAGAAAACGATCCACCTCGTATATGCTAGTACCATGAACGGCAAAGAAGCTCAGGAAACCACGCGCGTTGCCATTGTTGTCATCAAATCTCAACAAAGTCATGTCCTTATCCTGATCGAATTGATACCTCGCCCGTTCGTCTGCAGGGTTGGCAAGATACGCCGTCGGAGATCGGTTAATATTCGCGTCGAGAATGGTGGTATTCCCAAGGCTGAGTTTTCCCGGTGCTAGGCTGGCGTGGGCTTTCTGGACAGCACGTACCGTGCCTGCGACAATCGCATCCGCCGATTGTTTCACGTAACCCAGAGAGGTGAGCTGAGGAAGTAAGTTCTCAAGGTAACCGCCAACGCCGGAGTGTTGGTGAGTTCCAACAAAAGCGATGTTGTCGTTGGTGTAGATCCCAGGGAACTGCGACGACAGCTGTGAGACGATTGAACGCCGGACGCCACTATCTCCCATGGCGATGTCTGTGAAAGAATGAGGAACATCAGTGGAAATGGAAGGTCAGCGGCCACATCATCATGTAAGGAGGAAAGGTATTTCCTTTGTTCCGTGTCTAGAGTCGGTGCCTGGCAGCCTCCGATGGGAAGCCTAACTCATGCAAACACGCGGAAAGGGAGGAAATGAGAGATCGTATTCGCACTTACCTGCATTGATGAACACGATTCGGTTCGTAGGCACAGCGGCATCAGCCACGATGAAGGCACGACTGCGTTGGCGCATGTGCAACCCGGTATCCGTTTGGGCCAGACTCGCGTACCCCTAAACAATGATTCACTTCAGAATTTGGTCACCTGGGAAACCTAAGAAGAAAGCCAGACCATCATGTTTGTTTCTACGACCGGTCTTTGAAAGGTGATTTAGTTGCCTTCCGCATGCTGGCTCGGGGGAGGTGACGGAGTCACGGAGCTCAACCACTCCACTTACCCTGTAATGTCACCAATACCTAAACGCAATCTCAGAGAGCAGTCCCTGATTGCAACTAGAAGTCGGTGATTGCGCACCTAAACCTAGTAAGTACTGAGCCGTTGCGGCACTATTCCTGCTCCCAGTGTTGGAAACGGCGAGAAACGCGGTCAGATACCAAACCAAACCCCTCATAGTGTCGTACAGAGAGTCGAGGATGTTGCAAAGGTCAAGAGGTAGGGCGCCGTGGTACCCAAGGAGAGGCATTGTGGTGGAGAAGCACTGGAGCACTTATAGGAGGCATACCCTCGTTGGTCATGAGATTTGCACTGATGCTTGCTTGGTTCTGTTCTCGTGGCACGCAGTGATGGTAAACACCTCGGTTGGCTTCCCAAGTTCCTTCCGCATGTTCTTCTTCCACAACTCTTCGCGTGTAGAGGTCGGATTGAAAGCTCATCTTTGTTCACAATAAACGGTGTGTTGGAGGAAACGATTGAAAAGATGTTCACAAGTCAGGGTTGATTGTTTGCTCAGTCAAATTTCAGGGATCGTCATGCTCAAAGTCCAGGGGTGTTCATGTTTTCAACTCTTACTTGCTCTTCGGAATACGCTAACTTCAAGAAGCTACTCGTGGAGCTGCAACCACACAAACTCTCAGGCGGCGCCCGTTTCAAATATCGCGTGAACTCGCAAAGCATGTGCTGACCGTCAGCTTCTCCAGCCCACAAACAATCGAGCACATGCTCGCCAGCGAATCATCACAATAAACAACTCAAAGCGCATCAGATCCGCCAAGAGGTTCTTCCAGATCACACCTGTCTCTCGCATTCTTCGCCGAGATGTCCAACACCATTGGAATGTCGCGCCCTTGTGCTCCAACGGAACTACACCTCTGCGATGTTTTCAACGACTTCCGCGCCGGCGATGCTGTGAGTCCCTTCAGGCTCCATTGTGAGAACTCATCTGATAATCTGATTTCCGTCGCGATCCTGTCAGACGTCACCAACATCGAGCTTCTGCAAACAGTTGGTCCGCCACACCCTTCCGTCCATCAGGCTCCTGAGAGTTGTGAGCCCCAAACGTAGTCTAAATCAAGTAGCGCCCCACTGAAGACCTTTTCAGAACAATGCAATCAATTCTATAGCGACGCGCAACTTTGGGACAGACAAGATCAATATACAAAATGGAAGTTCAGAACCCACGACCAAACTGCGTTAACTCTTCGCTTGCGTTTTCCAGGATCTCGAGTCGGCTCCCAAGGTCAGCGCGCCGATCCGCAACCTGCCTGCTCTCCTGCGCCAAATCGTGGCAGATCATTGCACCTTTGGGCCCTGTGATCCCCAATCCCTCACACATCGTTTCCAAAAATCCACGCTCGACACCCGTCACAAGCTCATAGTCCAGCGCGAGAGGGACGTTGTCCGCGTACCGCTTGTAGGCAACTATTGGTTTTGGACCACAAAAAAACGGTGGAGATGAGTAATGTTGAGGCAACAAGGCACCAACTGCGAATGTAACACACCTTGGAAATATGCTCTCACGTCGGCCATAATGTTGAGCGCCGGTGCCATCTCATCTGCGGGAAGTAATTTTGGAAGGTCTTCTGCTTTCGTTCCAGTGACTCCCAGCTCCGTCAATCCGGACAGAACTCTCGTTAGAGCAGATGGCCCATCCCTATCTCCTCCAAGGCCATTCCTACTTCCGGTGTATGGTGGTTGCGGCGAGATGCTTGGCGAAGAGGTACCTTTTTTTCCCAAAGATTCCATGAGAGCGGGATGCTGATCCTTGACACGAGAACCCTTGTAGAATGCGGTGAATTTATCCTTATAGTCAAGCAAGTAGTGTTGATTGAGGGTGAATGGCCGTCTTTCGAGCTGAAGGAGCCAGGAAATTCTTTCATCGGCCCTTTCCTTTGCTTTCTTGACGTGCCGTTGCAAAAGCAGGCTGTTCCGTCCATTAGATTAATCTTGTTTTCAGCAGATTCCCAAGCCGAGACATACCTGACCCTCTGTTCGAGCGTTCCCTGCCCATATGACCCGAACTTCCTCGTCACCAAAGCCGTTGTGTATTCCAGCAGTGTGAGGTATATGTTGTTGCAAAGCTGACGTGCAGGGCGCTCCCATTGCTTCGTGATCTTTTCAATATATTGCTGTTGGACGAAAAACGGGTACGCTCCAGGAAGTTCTCGTGTTCGCGCCCTTGAAGAACCAATATGATTTATGTCATGTGCCCATCATTTTGTGGTCAATCACTCACCGCCTCGCAATATCCATGACCTCGTCGATGTAAATCGCGTC
>CEMH01202210.1:0-14863 GCA_001179725.1 Macrocystidia cucumis | reverse complement strand
GGTATGTAATTATGGTTTTTAATCGAGTTCTCATGATGGGGTCTTGGACTGATTCACGGCCTCGTGTCGTATATCACGCTTCCTCCTCTCCGCAGCTCAATGTGCAACCACTAGTCTTTCTTCAGGACCAGGACCAAGGGCTTTTTAAGGGAAATAAAGTTGTGCTTTACTGCGGCACGGTGTTGTCACATTGTCTTTTGCCATTCACAGACTCGATGGGAGCCTTTCACTTTGATAAAGTGACAAACGCACCTCGAGAACGCTCTTCTCCTCAAACGTGATTGCTTTTCATTAAACTTTATTTCCTGCGGACGAGTTCTTATATAAGTTCGGCTGGATTGAAGTTTGAGTGAGTCAACCAACCAACATTTCGTCCATCTTGCAATATCTGCTCCAACCCACCGCTTTCAAAACCGCTCTACTTGACTTACTCGACGCAAATATGAATAGTCCAACGCCGCCAGGAATGTTCTCCCCCCGCCCCTCGTCTGACTCTATAGAGTCGGGTCAATCGTCTGAAAACGGCGATGACCGTATACTGACCATCGCAGTTGGGCTTTCCGACCCCAACCTTTCGCAAAGTAGCAGAAAGCTTCTTGATCTCGTTAACCGGCTCCACGATACTGGGTGAGTCCTTTCTTTCTCCCCAACCGAAGGGCGATATTGGTGTTAACCCGCATTTTCATTCCAGAGTTCAAAGTGAAATCGACCTCCCCCAGATCGCGGTCATTGGTTCCCAAAGTGCAGGAAAGTCATCGCTAATCGAGTCCATCTCTGGTATCACGCTTCCGCGCGCAGCTGGAACGTGCACTAGGTGAATGACTCCCAATTGACGCAGTGTGGTTGTCGATGAGCGCTTATCGTCTTTTTTTCCTTTTTGATAAGGTGCCCAACGGAGTGTCGCCTTTCTCGATCCATTCATTCTTGGAAATGCAAGGTTTCCATCCATAAAATCACAAACGCGGCCGGAGAGCGTCTTTCACAAACCGAAGTCATCCCGTTCGGCGACGAGATTACCGAAAAGCGACTACTCGAGGAGCGTATCCGCCGCGCGCAAAGAGCCATCTTGACGCCAAGCAAGCCAATTCGCGATTTTTTGGACAGGGGGGAGGAAGAATGGGGAAAGATCGAGCTGAGCTTTTCCAAGAATTGGGTCTCATTGGAGATTAGTGGCCCTGATGTGGCTGATCTGTCGTTCGTCGATCTCCCTGGTGAGTATGAACAGCAGAAAACAACTTCAAGTTGGTATAAGCGCTCACCTCGCATTGAACAGGATTGATTGCCAGCGTTGGGACCGGTGGAAATGTTGACGACATCGCGCTCGTACGAGAGATGGCGTCTGCCTATATCCGAAAAGAAAGCTGTGTGATCCTGTTGACGGTCACTTGCGAAAGTAAGCACCTCGGCAAGAGGGGTGGGTGTTTTTCTGCTAATGGCGCTTCTTTTCAGCCGACTTCGAGAACCAAGGGGCTCATAACCTCGCCCGGGAACATGATCCAGAAGGTCGCCGCACTGTTGGTATGTTGACTCCGAATTTTCTTGCTATAGTAGGGCTAAAACTCTGCGAAACAAGGTGTCCTTACGAAACCCGACCGAATTCCACCTAGCGAAGAAAGTCGTTGGATTTCCCTCCTGCGCAATATCACCGAACCCCTGGAGAACGGTTGGTTCTGCGTGAAGCAGCCCTCATCCAAAGATCTCGATCAAGGGGTCACTTGGGAACAGGCTCGTGCTGCAGAAGACAAATTTTTCTCCTCGACATCACCATGGTCCACTCTGGATGCTCATGGTCAACGACACCTCCGTACGACGAATCTTGTCAGCACGTTGAGCGCCCAACTTTCAGACCTCATCAGGAAACGGTGTGTTTGACTGTCGTCTATCTTCTCACCTTGTTTACTGATGACGAACTAAGCCTCCCGGGTATTCAGCGTGAAATTGCGAAAAAGATTGAGGAGACCTTGGACCATATCAGTGACCTCGGGCCTGCTCCGTCCAAAGATCCAGTCAACGAAATCAACAACATGATTCACACCTTCCAAATGCAACTGACTCACTGCGTCGAGGGCGACCCCAATAGTGACGGCCTCCTTCAAAAGATCCGCCCTGCACAGGAGGAATTCAGACGAATCATAAGAAGTACCGCACCAAATTTCAAACCATTTGAAAAACGATACAAAACGGAGAGAAAACTTGGACAGCCAGAGTTTTTGCGGAACGAAGACGGGATCGACGACGAGGAAGAGAATGCAGCCGAGGTTAACGACCAACGCGAGGACCCACGTGCAGGCTTCTTTGGGGGTAAACCTAGGTATACACCCGACCCAGACGCGATTTACATCGACGAGGTCATGGATATTGCGAGGCGGTGAGTGATTGACCACAAAATGATGGGCACATGACATAAATCATATTGGTTCTTCAAGGGCGCGAACACGAGAACTTCCTGGAGCGTACCCGTTTTTCGTCCAACAGCAATATATTGAAAAGATCACGAAGCAATGGGAGCGCCCTGCACGTCAGCTTTGCAACAACATATACCTCACACTGCTGGAATACACAACGGCTTTGGTGACGAGGAAGTTCGGGTCATATGGGCAGGGAACGCTCGAACAGAGGGTCAGGTATGTCTCGGCTTGGGAATCTGCTGAAAACAAGATTAATCTAATGGACGGAACAGCCTGCTTTTGCAACGGCACGTCAAGAAAGCAAAGGAAAGGGCCGATGAAAGAATTTCCTGGCTCCTTCAGCTCGAAAGACGGCCATTCACCCTCAATCAACACTACTTGCTTGACTATAAGGATAAATTCACCGCATTCTACAAGGGTTCTCGTGTCAAGGATCAGCATCCCGCTCTCATGGAATCTTTGGGAAAAAAAGGTACCTCTTCGCCAAGCATCTCGCCGCAACCACCATACACCGGAAGTAGGAATGGCCTTGGAGGAGATAGGGATGGGCCATCTGCTCTAACGAGAGTTCTGTCCGGATTGACGGAGCTGGGAGTCACTGGAACGAAAGCAGAAGACCTTCCAAAATTACTTCCCGCAGATGAGATGGCACCGGCGCTCAACATTATGGCCGACGTGAGAGCATATTTCCAAGGTGTGTTACATTCGCAGTTGGTGCCTTGTTGCCTCAACATTACTCATCTCCACCGTTTTTTTGTGGTCCAAAACCAATAGTTGCCTACAAGCGGTACGCGGACAACGTCCCTCTCGCGCTGGACTATGAGCTTGTGACGGGTGTCGAGCGTGGATTTTTGGAAACGATGTGTGAGGGATTGGGGATCACAGGGCCCAAAGGTGCAATGATCTGCCACGATTTGGCGCAGGAGAGCAGGCAGGTTGCGGATCGGCGCGCTGACCTTGGGAGCCGACTCGAGATCCTGGAAAACGCAAGCGAAGAGTTAACGCAGTTTGGTCGTGGGTTCTGAACTTCCATTTTGTATATTGATCTTGTCTGTCCCAAAGTTGCGCGTCGCTATAGAATTGATTGCATTGTTCTGAAAAGGTCTTCAGTGGGGCGCTACTTGATTTAGACTACGTTTGGGGCTCACAACTCTCAGGAGCCTGATGGACGGAAGGGTGTGGCGGACCAACTGTTTGCAGAAGCTCGATGTTGGTGACGTCTGACAGGATCGCGACGGAAATCAGATTATCAGATGAGTTCTCACAATGGAGCCTGAAGGGACTCACAGCATCGCCGGCGCGGAAGTCGTTGAAAACATCGCAGAGGTGTAGTTCCGTTGGAGCACAAGGGCGCGACATTCCAATGGTGTTGGACATCTCGGCGAAGAATGCGAGAGACAGGTGTGATCTGGAAGAACCTCTTGGCGGATCTGATGCGCTTTGAGTTGTTTATTGTGATGATTCGCTGGCGAGCATGTGCTCGATTGTTTGTGGGCTGGAGAAGCTGACGGTCAGCACATGCTTTGCGAGTTCACGCGATATTTGAAACGGGCGCCGCCTGAGAGTTTGTGTGGTTGCAGCTCCACGAGTAGCTTCTTGAAGTTAGCGTATTCCGAAGAGCAAGTAAGAGTTGAAAACATGAACACCCCTGGACTTTGAGCATGACGATCCCTGAAATTTGACTGAGCAAACAATCAACCCTGACTTGTGAACATCTTTTCAATCGTTTCCTCCAACACACCGTTTATTGTGAACAAAGATGAGCTTTCAATCCGACCTCTACACGCGAAGAGTTGTGGAAGAAGAACATGCGGAAGGAACTTGGGAAGCCAACCGAGGTGTTTACCATCACTGCGTGCCACGAGAACAGAACCAAGCAAGCATCAGTGCAAATCTCATGACCAACGAGGGTATGCCTCCTATAAGTGCTCCAGTGCTTCTCCACCACAATGCCTCTCCTTGGGTACCACGGCGCCCTACCTCTTGACCTTTGCAACATCCTCGACTCTCTGTACGACACTATGAGGGGTTTGGTTTGGTATCTGACCGCGTTTCTCGCCGTTTCCAACACTGGGAGCAGGAATAGTGCCGCAACGGCTCAGTACTTACTAGGTTTAGGTGCGCAATCACCGACTTCTAGTTGCAATCAGGGACTGCTCTCTGAGATTGCGTTTAGGTATTGGTGACATTACAGGGTAAGTGGAGTGGTTGAGCTCCGTGACTCCGTCACCTCCCCCGAGCCAGCATGCGGAAGGCAACTAAATCACCTTTCAAAGACCGGTCGTAGAAACAAACATGATGGTCTGGCTTTCTTCTTAGGTTTCCCAGGTGACCAAATTCTGAAGTGAATCATTGTTTAGGGGTACGCGAGTCTGGCCCAAACGGATACCGGGTTGCACATGCGCCAACGCAGTCGTGCCTTCATCGTGGCTGATGCCGCTGTGCCTACGAACCGAATCGTGTTCATCAATGCAGGTAAGTGCGAATACGATCTCTCATTTCCTCCCTTTCCGCGTGTTTGCATGAGTTAGGCTTCCCATCGGAGGCTGCCAGGCACCGACTCTAGACACGGAACAAAGGAAATACCTTTCCTCCTTACATGATGATGTGGCCGCTGACCTTCCATTTCCACTGATGTTCCTCATTCTTTCACAGACATCGCCATGGGAGATAGTGGCGTCCGGCGTTCAATCGTCTCACAGCTGTCGTCGCAGTTCCCTGGGATCTACACCAACGACAACATCGCTTTTGTTGGAACTCACCAACACTCCGGCGTTGGCGGTTACCTTGAGAACTTACTTCCTCAGCTCACCTCTCTGGGTTACGTGAAACAATCGGCGGATGCGATTGTCGCAGGCACGGTACGTGCTGTCCAGAAAGCCCACGCCAGCCTAGCACCGGGAAAACTCAGCCTTGGGAATACCACCATTCTCGACGCGAATATTAACCGATCTCCGACGGCGTATCTTGCCAACCCTGCAGACGAACGGGCGAGGTATCAATTCGATCAGGATAAGGACATGACTTTGTTGAGATTTGATGACAACAATGGCAACGCGCGTGGTTTCCTGAGCTTCTTTGCCGTTCATGGTACTAGCATATACGAGGTGGATCGTTTTCTCTCCTCCGACTTGGCGAGAAGCAATGATTGACATAATTTCCAACAGAACAATACACTGGTTAGCAGCGATAACAAAGGCATGGCTGCTTACCTCTATGAAGGTACACGTCGGCGATCGGTATCTCGACCCATAACGTTCTAAAACCTCCTAAAGCCCTCATCGAACCCTCTGCTATGCCCGGAAACGCGACTTTTGTCGCTGGCTTTACACAATGTTAGCGAGTTTTAGAGCCATTTTCAACTTCTAGTTGTTGACGGAACTCTAGCGAACGTCGGGGATACCAGCCCTAACACGTAATTACAAGGCCAACCTGTCTTTCTGGGCTACGAGCTAAGCCGGGGCTTTTCTAGATTGGGCGCGTTCTGCGAAAGCCCGGGGCAACCTTGGGATGGCCTTGCTTGCGAGACAGATCACTCCACATGTGGTGGGACTGCGGAAGATTGTCATGGACGGTAAGGCTTTGTGCCGGTTGTGTCGACTCCTTTCAGGTTTCACCAACTTTTCCTTCGCAGAGGGCCTGGTTTCCGGATTTCAGACTTTGAATCCAATAGGATCATTGGCACCGCACAGTTCTCGGGTGCACAGCAGATTATGGGAGGACCTTTGTCCCCAGTCACTGGCGCAGTCAAGAGTGTACACACGTACATTACAATGTAGGCTTTTTAATCCTGAATGGCTCTCACGGTTGTGGATTCTTCGGGGTTAACCCTCTTTTTTAGGGCCAATCATTCGTTTACGCTCAACAACGGAACCCTTGTCAGCACCTGCCCGGCGGCCATGGGTTAGTTTGCGGCTTCCTCGATCATGGTTCGTTCTTTGTTGACAACAATTGTTCATCAGGTTTCTCTTTTGCTGGTGGAACAACGTTGGTTTTTTTCCACGTATTGTCGACGATGGACGTATGTCTGAGACGACGTTATCAATATACAGTGACGGTCCCGGCGCCTTGGACTTTATTCAAGGAAACAACTCGACGAGCCAGTTGAGTGGGCTTCTTGTTGCATCATCTAGAACAGTTGACTGATCCGAAGCCTGATGTCTAGAAATCCCTTCTGGGAGCTCGTAAAAGGTAAATTGGTTTGGTTTCCGTGTTGGGTGTTGACGAGAAAAGAACCTTCACGTGCTGACACATCTATCGTGTGGGGAACTCCCAGGCGCTGTAACCCCACAACCATCTAATGCTCAAATCGCCTGCCAGTCTCCCAAGCCCATCCTTCTAAATACCGTGAGTATCAAGTGTGCTGCCTATCACTTGTTCTATTTCTTATCTTCGTTCCAATCGTGCTTTACGCCAGGGGTTTGCTCATACGCCATACGAATGGGCGCCAAACTCTGTCGACATTCAGATGCTCCGCGTTGGGAACTTCGGTGCGTGTTGCCTTTGTTTAACCTTTTGAAGAGCCTTACCGTCGAACCTGGGCTCGATCAACAGTAATGCTCATTGTTCCCGGTGAGCTTAGTTAACTTACCCCACTCCGCACAGAGAGGGCTGATTCCAAATGTGTTAGGCGAGCTGACAACCATGGCTGGAAGAAGAATACGGTCCGTAATGTTTTCATTAACGCATGACGTTTCTTCGTTATTCACTTCTATTCCTCCCTCTTTCCCTGCGTTCTGTGAACACACATGCCCTTTCCTTACGTGAATTCAGGGAAGCCGTTCGTAGCAAGTTGATAGCTTCGGGAGTGCTCGGCTCTGAGGCCTATGTCGTGGTGGCCGGTCCCGCGAATGTCTACGGACATTACGTGACTACTCGAGAGGAGTACGGAATTCAGCGATACGAAGGAGCCTCTACCCTATTTGGACCATGTCAGTGCAACTTACGACCCTTACACTTTCCCCGTTCCATTCTCAATTCTGCCATTCCTTTCCTCTTTCCATCCTCTCCCCCCCCAAATCTTGACATCATCTGCTGACTGAATTTGACTGACGTGTGAACTCCTTCCTTCACCAACCCTTTGCTCATATCCTCATTCCATCCCCCGTCCCCGGTTTTCTTTGTACTAGTCACCCTCGAGGCGTACATTGACAAATACTCGAGTCTCGTCCCTTATCTCGCCGATAAGGCGACTGGCACACCACCCTCCGATGCGGCACCTCCGGAACAAACGTCCAAGGCCATATCCCTTCAGGTGTGTGTCCTGTCCCGCGTTGGTGACAAGCGTCAACACGCATTTGGCTGCACCTCGTGATCCCACTAACCCCCCGTCGCTGACCCTGATTTTGTTTTAGACTGCAGTGATTTTCGATGCGCCCAGTGGAAAGGGATTCGGCTCGGTCGTGTCCGATGTGAAATCGACAGTGGCCTATCACATTGGTGACACCGTTTCCGCTGTGTTTGTTGGTGCCAATCCCAGGGTATGTAAGCCCCTTTTTTTTGATTCATCCTTCTCGCTTCCGGCAAACCTCTGTCCTTTCTGTTCTTTCATAAAACTTGTATCGTTACTAACGCCTCCGATGCAGAACAACCTTCGATTGGAAGGGACTTTCCTTACCATTGACCAGTTAATCTCTGGACAATGGAAAGCTGTGCGCTCAGACTCTCATCCTTCGACCAAGTTCCAGTGGTTGAGGACAAATACCGTATGTCATTTTCTCACACGTCTGCAAAGTGGCCGTTTCCTTCATTTGCGTTTTTCTCCGCGCTTGCTTACCTGCAATGACGCGCATCAATTTGCACACAGCTTCTCGGACAGAGTACTGTCACTATCTCATGGTGAGCGCCTCTTTGTTTCATTTTCTGCTTCGCTTGCCCGATCGAGGTTCTCACAACGTGTGTTACGGTATCAGGACCATCGAAAGCGGAACTCCAGGTTAGTTGCGGATTTACTATACGCCCGAGGGGAAATGAATAACCGAAGACGTTCACGCTCCACAGCTGGAAGCTATCGTATCACTTACTACGGAGACTCTAAACCGCTTATCGGATCTATATCTTCATTTTCGGGAAGTTCTTCCACGTTCACAATTGCGTAGGGTGATAGCATTTGCTGTTTATGACCATCGTTTCATGTTTACGTTTCGTACTATGGCTAGCTTCTTTCGTGTTGATACTTTGTTGGTGCTATCGTCGTCGTTCAACTCAATTCTCATGATCACGATGTGCTCCGAATGTCCCATCCGAATGAGAAGGGCAGCAAATTAACTTTGCCTCGCGTTTCCCATGTGTTGTTGATGATGCTGATTGAGCGTCCCTTTGAGCGCTTACTTAGAGGTATGTAATGGGAAAACGACTGTGCGAGTCACAGTGACTCTTTTGCGATCAACGCGAGGCTCTTTCGACACGTTGTATCCTTTTATACGAAACCCTGACAACTCAACCCATACCCCTCTTCCCGCACTACCCTCCACAAGCCGAGAGATTCCAAGTTACTACTATAACAAGTTACAGAACAACAAGAAACGTACACAGGGATCAATTTCCGAATTCCATATCAATAGTCAGCCGATGTTCCGCAATATCACCAGCACGCTGGCAGGGACGAGCGGTGGCGACAAAGATGGGGATGCAAAGAAGGTGATGAGTCCCTCGCTGCGGTCGGACATATACGGAGCGATAGATCAAGTCAAGTCGTGGCTCACGGGCGGTATCGGAGGTGGTCAAGCGGGAGATGGCGTGTCGTACGCACCTATTCTGGCCATCGTTCAGAAGCACTTTCCCGATACCAAACTCGGTTTGGAATCGGTTGGACAGGTGGATAACGAGGTGGCTGTGATTGTAGGTGGGGTGACGAACATGGTTATGGAGATGAGTCGATGGGAGAGTATGGCTGGTGGGATGGCAATGCGTACGTGGGTTGATGCGCTCGTTGAAGGCCACGGACGAGTGGCAGAAGGGACAACGAGGAAAGATGGGATTGCCAAAGGGATAATGAAGGCTATGAACCAGAACACCGACGTTAGTCTGATGACGAAGGAATTCACTGCTAGGATTCAAATCATATCGGCATTGAAGACTGGTAAGTTTGCTCTTTTTTTCATTTGTTATCTCCTTTTTTTTTCCCATTTCCCAGTTTCCCTTTCATCCCATTCGATGACCCCCAATCTGCTCTTTCATGATCGAATCACACACTCACTCCCTTTCGCTTGCCTTCTTTTTTCCCGATTTCACCATGCTGAAACCACCCTTTATATAGTTAGCTCGAGGCTATATGGTGCCGGCAGCGACGAAGCAAGGCAGGGAGAAGCGATGTGGAGTTCGAAATTCATCTAGCCCGAGAGGGTCGCATCCAACCCAGACTAAGCCGTAGAACAATGACGATGATCCTGAGGAATTTTGATGCCTGTAGTATGACAGAGCACTGCTCTATGATTCCATTTTCTTTCCAAGTGTGTAGTACGGAGACAGATAACTAGTTAATGATGATGATGATGATGGTGACAACAGCAACGATAGCGACAACAACAGGTAGAACGGAGGAACGAAGGAGCATCTTGGGGGGGTATCGGTTTTAGCAAAAAATCCTGCTTCCCCGTCTAGCGAGGAACGATGAATGAGGTGATAGTGTATGAGACGCTGTTTCAGCGAGGAATGTAGTAGAATGTCCTTCGAACGAAAATAGATAGTGAGGTGTAGATGTGGAAGACAAAAAACCAGACGTCGATCATGGGGAGGGTAAGAGATGGGGAGGGTTGGTTGACGAGGGAAAAATGAATACATTATCTGTACACGAAATATACACGTCAGCTCGTTTCATCCAGGGTGCTTTCAGGTGAAAAGTGAAAAAGAACTCACGCAATTAAATACGAAAAGATTCCGACAATGACGGCACCGTGAATATTACCACATACAACCTAGCTGGACGCGAGAAAGGTGTACTTTTACAATGGTGTTGTTTTTTTCTGGTTTTACATGAACTAAATTATGAAGAGAAGCACGCCATGTTTAGTAAAAGCTGCGGCTCATGAGATAAAGAGGGACTTGCATAAGTGGATAGACCGTTCGGTGACAATAAGCAGTTTTCGTCTCCTGCTTCACTTGCGCCCATGAGTTGTGGGGTGCATCCGTTGTAGTTACCCGTCGGTATTTGGGTGGATAGATTCCATTCGGGACGGATCCCTAAGTCCCCAACGTTAAAGCCGTAGTAAGTTTCTGGGCCATCGCAACCCATCCCAAATGTGGTCGAGTCGATGCAGTCCAGCGAGAAGTCCATATTCGGGACAGATGCCACGAATGTCGGGTCCACCGTTGACTGGAAAGCGAAGGTCGGCGAAGGCGTGCTGGGCACCGACATGCTTCCCATCGCGTAGTTGAACTTGTACGTTGCGGAAAACATCGTTGATGATGATGACTCCGATACATCTTGGATGACCTGCTGCACAATCGTGAAGCGGGTTGCATCTGTATAGTCGGTTTTCGTCAATATCAAGGGCCTCTTAAGAGAGTTGCCATAGATGTACTCACCGGCAGTCTCGGCCAAGGTGTCCCAGAAGCCTGGCACGAGCGTCGTGCGGTACAAGAGGCTGCCTTCGGGCCCCTCGGGCGGGGGACCAAGGAGAGTAAGGTTCGTCGTTTCTGTGTGGACGACGGATCCATCGCAGTAAACAGTGAAGTTAGAACACGCGGATGTCGCGGTGTGTGCGAGAAAGGTGATCGTTGGGTCAATCGCCCGGAGATAACGTGGCTGTTGCGAGGCGCGCACAATGTTATTCTCACCAAAATTCGAGGAACCGTGAGTTGAAGTTGGGGAAGTGGAAGAGTGCGAGGATACTGGGGAGCTAGGCTCTGACTGAAGCGCAGCGTCGGTTTCCGGGATCAGATCGATGTAGATCACAGTTTCACGAGGCGCAGGCGCCATGTTCTCATCTTCGGGGAGAAACGCGAGTTTGGCGTCCTGGTCGGTCGGTGTCCTCGGTGAACCTATTGAGGACTTATCGCTCATCCCATCGGCGTCAAATTGAAGAGGTGGGAGGCCTTGAGGGGGTGCTCCTCCATTCTGGTAGGTTTCCTTCAGGAACGCGTAGGTCCGGCTGGAACCTGGACCGAACTGGCGCCGGCAAGGAGACAAGAGATTCAAAACTGCATGGGTCAATTGTCCTGATTAGTTGGTGAACGGGATGTGTGAGTGGAAGTGTACCCACGTCGTTTGCCTCCACACGTGTCCCTCAGCTGTTGAAGTCTGCTGCCAACTTGTTTGGCAGTCCTGCGTTTCCCAGTTTTGTGGAGGATGTAATCCGAAATGAAACGATTTCGCATTGGGAAGCGCCCAAGGAGCCGTGTTTCTCGGGAATCATCTGGTTGATACTTTTCGAGACCTGATAGTGGACGGGCTTAAGTAGTGCACAGAAAAAAAGATTGACAGGGAGTAACGTACCTTCTAGCAGTGCAGCCTCGAGCTCGAGTGGCCAGACCTTTTCTCCACCTCTCAAGGTCTTCCAGCTTTTCCGTCCCTTAACAATGGTCTGGAACACGTCTCTAGTTTGCGGACTTTGCAGGGATTGGTCTTGAAAGGCCTCGGCCATTTGGTTGACGCTGCGGCTGCTCGAGGGCGTTGAGGGCAGCGACGAAGCGAGGAAGGCGTTTGGAGGAGTTGAAGGAGCCATGAGAATTGGTGGAAAGGACGAGATAGGTTAAATCCGAATCCCTTTTATTTTATATCGTCTTGGGAGAGCACAAGAACGGCCAAGATGGATCTCCGCGAAAGCGTCATGCCAAATATTCTAGACACAGTTTAATCTAAGGTTGGGTTGTTCGGCTCTCCAAATCCACCAATCAGGGTCTCAGCCGTCCAGATCTCGTTACGAAGCCATTAGCCCTCTGGAGAAAGGCAGTACAGATTTGGACGGGACGGTTAGAAAGGAAGGCGCCGAAGTGGTGGGTCCGGCAGGGTGGAATGTGTGTGTCGATCTCTTCGAAGCACAACAAGTCGATGTGCAAAAGGGGTGCCTGCGGTTCAATTTTCCGAGTTGGTTTGGAACGCGAATTGACTGACAGCTCAATGTTAGCCGTGCGTGATGGATGGGCACTGGAAAGAGCTTCGCGATTCAGAACCACGCTGTCCACGAAACACCCTGAGAGGACAACTGTTCAAGTCCACAGGAGAAGAGTGAAAAGTCGACATTTCACAGCCACCGGTGTTGATACAGTTCCGAAATCTTAAAGTCCAAATGGAGATAACTCACCTGACTGGTCCTGGTTCGTTATCCAGAGATCGCGTTTTTATGAGCCAAGCGAACCACTTGGCACGAACCTTTTTTTCCTCTATCGATCAATTATGTGTTGAACCGCATCTGGTTCAGGGTTTTGGAGAACGGAACGCACCTATACTTGTGTGAAGCCGTCAATTCAGGCAGCCATCGAATCTTCTCACCGTCTTGCGGCCATAATTGGCGCACGCATCCAATCCGATCATCATATCATGTCCATCCTGGGACAGCGATTTGGAAGTTTTCATAACCTCGTTCCATGGTGACCGCCTCCTAATTCCTCTTCCCCTCTACTCCCTTGACGAAAAAAAATAATAATCAAGTAAATAATGCCCTTCGAACCGAAATAAAGTTTTTGCTGATTTGGCGTATACGTCGCGCGATTCGAACGCTCCATCCAGTTCAGGGCAGAGTGAAATAGAACAACATGCCTCCGATTTGTCCACTGTACAGGACGTTGGCCGAGAACTCGCCAGAGGTACGCGCTTACCCAGATAGTCCCCGACCGACTCTCGAATGAATGGAGTGGCCAGGGCTCCTAGATCTGGCAAAACCTTCCCGGCATGGGACAGGACACTGGGCATTCTTGTAAGCGGCCAATGACAAGGCACTGTGAACCGGAACTATCCGAAATTACCACTCTTGGACGGAATCTGATTGAAATTTCTGTCCAATTTAAAACTCAGCTAACATCATGCCGAAACCTCGAAGCCCGCGGCATTGTGGCTTGGCAAGCCTGACTCATCCGGTTCGCAAGGACGTCCTCTTCCTCCCTCCCTCCTCCATGCGAGCATCCTTTGGTAACTTGTCGTTTCGAAGCTTTCTTCCTCTTCTGAGTCCGTAGTAATTTATTCTTTCACAACGTACAGTCTGTTCTGCCTTCGCGTTCGCGAATTCGATTCAATTGGTCCTTATTGAACAGGGATGATTTACATGAGATTGTCAGCGAGATTGCGTCCGGCGATCCAATCAAGTCGCCCTTCTGCAGCCGTGCCCATGTAATACCTGACGTGAATGGAATTCCCGTTCACAAAAGGACGCAAAAATAGGGAGAACTTGGGGTGGGTTCAGAAGGAACCTCTGCTGTAAATTATCGGGAATATTGACACACGACGGCGAGGACGATGTCGAGGTCAATGGATGAGTCCGTCATAGATGATGTGAGGGTTGGTAATTCAGCATCTCTTCCCTAAAAACAAAGTCGTTATTCTTCCTAACCGGGGCGTAAACCCTTTCATCCATTGAACAGAATCAGTCATTCAGCTCCACAGCGACAATTAACCCCAGCTTAGTTACGGCCAGAAGCCGTTTTCGAAGTTAAGTGGAGTCGCTATAAGCGTCTCCCCTTCATCATTCGCTAGCCACTACTCCTCCTCGTCTGTGTTGTCCACGTTTGGTACGGATATCAGCATATGGTCTGGTCATGATGTGCCCTAAATTCATGATCAGTGCGTAAGCTTCGGAGACGGGCATCTCACCGCCGAAAAGAACAAAGCCAATTTGGCAAGAAAGGAACGAGGTCAGGTCAAGACTCCAACGGTCTAGACAAGACGAAAAAAAGGGGGTCAACGGTGATCTTTAGGGAGAAAGCGAGTCGAGAGGGTAAGATCTAGAGTTAAGAGTTCATCCGAGTTTGAAAGCACGTCAACGCCAGCTGCCATCCGAGTTCAGTAACGGCTGAGGGAGTCTCCACAGGCATGCGTTCAATACAAGGACACAAGCATTATCAAGACGCCTTTGCATCGGCGTTCCATTGGAAAGTTGCTTGCCAGAGTTGTGGTCGAGGGCAATGAAACTTGCGCGTTTACAATCCCAACGTGAACACAGTTGGATGGATTGTTCCCCACACTAATTTACGTTAACGCGGAGCCACGAGCACGCTAGCGAATTGGCAAAAGCCGTTTGTTGGCCCGCTGCCAATTTATTTAAATACAAGGATAAGGAATTTCAGGGTTGGCTCCTGCCAGCTCAATAAACTCCGCACGAGAAACCGCACACCGTTGATCGTGACTGTCCGGGTTCTCTCCAACCCATCATCAGCTGATTGTGGTGTCGCTGAAAATGGTGCATAAACACCAAAAAGACGTCCACGGAAAAATCGGGGTTTTCTTGTATTTTTTTCGCTTCCTGCACGTCAGCGCGTTTATGAAAGCGCTCATCCATCATCGCATTGGACGATAACGCCAT